>JAODAL010015486.1:0-83730 GCA_025379985.1 Phyllomedusa bahiana
GCGTGTTTTTAGTTTGCGAGTGCTATAACCTATATACATTTGGTCACAAAAAAATACAATATATTGCATAAATTACATGATTAGTGTCACAATTTATGAACTGTTGTTTATTGTATTCTTTTTCATGAGAAATATTTTTCTTGAATGCTTTTCTTTTGTTTCCGCAAATTTACAAGTTTACATCTTACACCTCCACAAGGAAAAAATCCCCTTTGGGATAACCAGATTTTTTAAAACCTTTTTTAGAGACAAATTCACTGGGTGATTTTCATTGCCTATAGTTCTGTTTTTTGGGGGGACATCTATAATTTCAGTTAATTGTTGATCTTGCCTCAATATATTTATGTTTTATAAAAAAAAATGTGTTTTATTTGTTCAAAATCTTTGCTGTAAAGTGTTGAAAAAACTCCACAAAGGCTTTGTGGATACCATTAGAGGCGGCTTTACCTCTCCGTGCACTCCAGTGGGACATTTCATACTTAAGGTTGGGGCCTGACCATTTCAAATATTTTGGAGACTTATCGTGTTGAAAAAACTAGTGCATTTTTCTTCCTTTTTTTTTTTTTGTATTTTTTTTTTTTACTAGTTGGTGGTGCCAGAGGATCAGAGTTTTAGAGTTTTGCTGCATTGCAATTTTGCCTGTGCCCCGAGGCCTTTTTCTTCATTTTGGTCCCCAAATTTGGCCATGTGGAGAATTTCCTCCAAGGATTGCAAGATTAAAATTTTTGGTGTGCAATAACTTTTTCTTTCTAGTTGAACATTTAGGGGGACATGTGTGAAAACTGTCTTGGTCTAAGACTTTTTTTGTTGCCCATAGCAACCAATCAGAGCTCCCGTTTTATTTCATATGGTGCTCTGAAAAAATGTAACGAGCACTCTGATTGGTTGCTATGGGCAACAAAGAAAGTCTTAGACCTAGACAGTTTTTATACATGTGGCTCTTAGTATACTGTATCCTTGGCTTTCTCTATGGACAGTGTAGGGTTTTCGTTAGGGTCTTGTTCCCGTTTGGGGTCGCCCTTTTCAGGGCGTCAGCTCCACTGTAGGCAGGGTGTATTTTTTTTTCAGAGTGCATCAGGGTAAGTGTTAATTTTCTAATTTTAGATGTAGATATTAAAAGTTATATTTTATTAGTATGTCCTCATGTCTTTTCTGTGAGTTTATGTTACAGTCAACAATTAAAAGGTTCATCTAGTCCCGCATAAAACAAGCCCTCATATGACAATCTAGATGGAAAACTAAGAAAGCAATGGCTCTTCGAAGGTGGGGAGGATAAAACAAAAATCAAAGATCCGAAAATGGCTGCCTCATTAAGGGGTTAATCATATGCGTTTTCTACATGTGTTTTTGATGCACTTGAGAAAAGCAACAGAAACGCAGTGTGTGAACCCCGCCTTAATCCCTTACCAACACTTGGCCTTTATGTATGTCATAATGCCGGTAAGAAGCTATGGAGCGGGCTCACTCGCTGAGCTGGCTGTATAGATGGCAGGGGCTGGTTTTTAATCACAGTTGACACCCACGGCTAACAGCAGGAATTGGAGCTAACGGGGTGCTTAGCAGTTACCATAGCAGCCAGAGGCCTAATATAGGCTTCCATAAGTGCCATATTAGTGCTCCTATTACTTCCTGAGGAAGGAAGTAATAGAAGTGTCCTCTTATTACAAACTTCTGCATTATTTATATAGTATCATTATTTATATAATAAAGAAGGGCGTACAAGTGATCAAGCCCGCTAGTGGCCAAGTACCCTGGGAGGAAAAAAAAAAGTTTAAAAAATTAAAAATATTAAAGTTCAAATCATCTCCTTTTTTATTTTACAAATAAAATGAATGAAAAAAGTCATGCATGATTGATATTGCCACATCCATTAATGTCCAATCCATTAAAATATAACATCATTTATCCCATATGCTGAACATCATAGAAGAAAAAAAAAAAATCCAAACGCCAGAACTGCATTTTTTTGGTCATTTAGGAAACCCAACATGTTTGATCGTGTTTCTCACCCTTTTCTGGCGTCAAATGCGCCAAAGTGAACCGGCTATAATATCTAATGCGCCTAACGAATGCACTAGGCGCATTGTTTGTAAGAATCAACACTTTATAATGTGCCTAACATGAGGTGGCGTTCTTGGGGTGTTTTGGGGGGGCGTCACACCACATTCGTAAGATTAGACACATATATGAATATGGTTCGGCAAAACTGCTCGGACAGTCAGACCTATCTCAATGTGATCTGCCTGAGCCTGAGGAGTTGAACTGGAGCTAGATTTGCTGTTAGGAAAAAAAATGTCCAATATTTCTCAACTTCCACCAGTGCAATAATAAAAAGTTATTTATTATAATTAATAAACTATATAAAATTACATTATTTAAATTATTAAAAAATTTTATCATGTAAAAATAATATAAAAATATATAATATCCCAAAAATATAAAAATATCTCCTATAAAAATGTATTTAAAATTAAAAGAATCTAAAACTAATTCTACATTAAAAAACCCACTGATGATGTGGTTCAGATTTTTTATTTTTACTACATTAAATTTGAAATTTGTTTTTGCTGCTCTCACCCTTTATTCTACAGACAGCAAGAGCCAGCACAACACAGGTATTGCTGGGATCTGTGGTGCTCCAAGCAGGATCAGTCCCATAGTTTCTATCACTGACATGTCTATTCCAATGATTTTTCTTTATTTCCAGCCCATCTATAGCCTTTATATATGTTTGGTGCATTACTAATGCGCCTAAGTTTCGCAATACGCTAAACACATAGGTGAGGTGCAATGAACTTTAGACGCCATTTATGAATGCACAATAACCACTTTCATATATCAGGCGCATTATACACTAAAAAACAGATGAGAAAATGAACTTCACTCCACCTAGTATCATACATGTCTCCCTTAATGTCCCCAAAAATTAAAATAAAGAGTGATCAAAAAGTCACACATGTATCCTAAAATGGCACAAACAGGAACTACAGCCTGCAAAAAAATAAGCCCTCACTAAGGTGCATAGGCGGAAAAACAAAGAACAAAGTTAAAAACTAGAGAATGTTTTTATTTTTTTTAAATTACTAAAGCATAATGAAAACCCTACTTATTTGGCATCACCGTAGTCATACCAACCAGCAGGATACAGATAACACATAATTCATTTCATTGAGGCCAAAAAAAGCTTCATGAGGTTTTTTTAGTGCAGTTTATGCAGCATTTTTTTTTTTTTTTGCAAAAAGTGTTTATTGGTATAAGCATTTGTTGTTTTTTTCTGGTGCATTTTTCCTATTATACGTCCTGGAATCCATCACATGATTTGTAAACTGGGAAAACGCTACAAAGCACCTCACGAGCAGGGATCTAATGATTGCTGCCAGGGCTCAGAATCTAAAGGCTTGTCTGTGATCGGGAAAACCTTATCAGATTGCAACGTTTCCTTTCTATTGCAGAATTCTGCACTGATTTCCGGGTCAAGCTCAAAGCAAATCCCCGCTGTGCGAGAACCCGCCGTGGTATCTGTGGAAACAGGAATCCTTTAAAAATTTATTTTGCTTGTCTTTACATCAAACTTTTATCACTTATTCATAAAGGTAATCTATGTTAGACTGGATTATAATGACAAGGGGTCTTGTGCTCCCCATTCTCTCTAGCAGAGGCAGAGGGGGGAGTCATACTACATACACAATACACATATATACACTGCACCCACTACATACACAGTACACATATATACACTACACACACTACATACACAGTACACATACATACACTGCACCCACTACATACACAGTACACATACATACACTGCACCCACTACATACACAGTACACATATATACACTGCACACACTACATACACAGCACACATATATAAACACTACACACTTTCATACACTACACTATATACACTACAACCTGCTCACAAGACACATATATACACCACACACTACATACACAGTACACATACATACACTGCACCCACTACATACACAGTACACATATATACACTACACACACTACATACACAATACACATATATACACTACACACACTACATACACAGTACACATACATACACTGCACCCACTACATACACAGTACACATATATACACTGCACACACTACATACACAATACACATATATACACTACACACACTACATACACAGTACACATACATACACTGCACCCACTACATACACAGTACACATATATACACTACACACACTACATACACAGTACACATATATACACTACACACACTACATACACAGTACACATATATACACTACACACACTACATACACAGTACACATACATACACTGCACTCACTACATACACAGTACACATATATACACTGCACTCACTACATACACAGTACACATACATACACTACACACACTACATACACAGTACACATACATACACTGCACCCACTACATACACAGTACACATATATACACTGCACACACTACATACACAGTACACATATATACACTGCACACACTACATACACAGTACACATATATACACTACACACACTACATACACAGTACACATAAATACACTACACACACTACATATCACAATACACATAAATTAACACAACACACACTACATACACAGTACACATATATACACTGCACTCACTACATACACAGTACACATATATACACTGCACCCACTACATACAAAATACACATATATACACTACACACACTACATACACAGTACACATACATACACTGCACCCACTACATACACAGTACACATACATACACTGCACACACTACATACACAGCACACATATATACACTGCACTCACTACATACACAGTACACATATATACACTACACACATTACATACACAGTACACATATATACACTACACACACTACATACACAATACACATATATACACTACACACACTACATACACAGTACACATACATACACTGCACTCACTACATACACAGTACACATATATACACTGCACCCACTACATACACAATACACATACATATATACACTACACACACTACATACACAATACACATACATACACTGCACCCACTACATACACATATATACACTACACACACCACATACACAGTACACATATATACACTGCACCCACTACATACACATATATACACTGCACACACTACATACACATATATACACTACACACACCACATACACAGTACACATATATACACTGCACACACTACATACACAGTACAAATATATACACTACACACACTACATACACAGTACACATACATACACTGCACCCACTACATACACAGTACACATATATACACTGCACACACTACATATCACAACCACATACATTACACTGCAACACCACTACATACACATAAGCACATGAGTATACACAACACACTTTACATACACAGTACACATACAACATGCACTCACTACATACACATACCACATGACATACACTGCACCACTACATACACAGTAACATATATTCACACACCCACTACATACAAATACACAATATTCACACACACACACTACATACCACAGTACACAAACATGACACTCACACCCACTACATACACAGTACACATATATACACTGCACACACTACATACACAGCACACATATATACACTACACACACTACATACACAATACACATATATACACTACACACACTACATACACAGTACACATACATACACTGCACCCACTACATATACAGTACACATACATACACTGCACCCACTACATACACAGCACACATATATTTCACTGCAACACACCTACATACACATACACATATATCACACTGCACACATCACTACAACACAGTACACATATATATCACTACACACATTACATACACAGTACACATAGTATACGACTACACACTCTACATAACAGATACACATATAAACACAACACACACAACAACACAGTACAAGCATACAAACACAGCACTCGACTACATACTCCATGTACACATAATACACTGCGCTCGACATACATACACATACCATACATACACTACACACACTACATACACAGTACACATATATACACTGCACACACTACATACACAGTACACATATATACACTACACACACTACATACACAGTACACATATATACACTACACACACTACATACACAGTACACATATATACACTACACACACTACATACACAGTACAATACATACACTGCACTCACTACATACACAGTACACATATATACACTGCACCCACTACATACAAAATACACATATATACACTACACACACTATCATAACAATAACACATACACATACATACACTGCACCCACTACATACACAGTACACATATATACACTGCACACACTACATACACAGCACACATATATACACTGCACTCACTACATACACAGTACACATATATACACTACACACACTACATACACAGTACACATATATACACTACACACACTACATACACAATACACATATATACACTACACACACTACATACACAGTACACATACATACACTGCACTCACTACATACACAGTACACATATATACACTGCACCCACTACATACACAATACACATATATACACTACACACACTACATACACAATACACATACATACACTGCACCCACTACATACACATATATACACTACACACACCACATACACAGTACACATATATACACTGCACCCACTACATACACATATATACACTGCACACACTACATACACATATATACACTACACACACCACATACACAGTACACATATATACACTGCACACACTACATACACAGTACACATATATACACTGCACACACTACATACACAGTACACATATATACACTGCACACACTACATACACAGTACACATATATACACTACACACATTACATACACAGTACACATATACACTACACACACTACATACACAATACACATATATACACTACACACACTACATACACAGTACAATACATACACTGCACTCACTACATACACAGTACACATATATACACTGCACCCACTACATACAAAATACACATATATACACTACACACACTACATACACAGTACACATACATACACTGCACCCACTACATACACAGTACACATATATACACTGCACACACTACATACACAGCACACATATATACACTGCACTCACTACATACACAGTACACATATATACACTACACACATTACATACACAGTACACATATATACACTACACACACTACAAAACCCAATACACCTAATAACACTACACACACTACATACAAGTAACACATAACCTACTACACTGCACTCACTACATACACAGTACACATATATACACTGCACCCACTACATACACAATACACATACATACACTGCACCCACTACATACACATATATACACTACACACACCACATACACAGTACACATATATACACTGCACCCACTACATACACATATATACACTGCACACACAACATACACATATATACACTACACACACCACATACACAGTGACACATAATATACGACTCACACAACTACATACACATACAAAAAATACAACTACACACACTACATACACAGTACACATATATACACTGCACACACTACATACACAGTACACATATATACACTGCACACACTACATACACAGTACACATATATACACTGCACACACTACATACACAGTACACATATATACACTACACACATTACATACACAGTACACATATATACACTACACACACTACATACACAATACACATATATACACTACACACACTACATACACAGTACACATACATACACTGCACTCACTACATACACAGTACACATATATACACTGCACCCACTACATACAAAATACACATATATACACTACACACACTACATACACAGTACACATACATACACTGCACCCACTACATACACAGTACACATATATACACTGCACACACTAACAACACATTACAACATATATACTACTAACATACACTACATACACATATATACACTACACACACTACATACACAGTACACATACATACACTGCACCCACTACATACACAGTACACATACATACACTGCACCCACTACATACACAGTACACATATATACACTGCACACACTACATACACAGTACACATATATACACTGCACACACTACATACACAGTACACATATATACACTACACACATTACATACACAGTACACATATATACACTACACACACTACATACACTAATACAATACTAATACACTACACACACTACATACACAGTACACATACATACACTGCACTCACTACATACACAGTACACATATATACACTGCACTCACTACATACACAGTACACATACATACACTACACACACTACATACACAGTACACATATATACACTGCACCCACTACATACAAAATACACATATATACACTACACACATTACATACACAGTACACATATATACACTACACACACTACATACACAATACACATATATACACTACACACACTACATACACAGTACAATACATACACTGCACTCACTACATACACAGTACACATATATACACTGCACCCACTACATACACAATACACATATATACACTACACACACTACATACACAGTACACATACATACACTGCACCCACTACATACACAGTACACATATATACACTGCACCCACTCACCAGTCCACTACATCACACACACATATATACACTGCACATCACCTACATACCACAGTCTTACATAAATACACTAACACATTCTTACATACACATACACACATATATCACTACACACACTACATACAGCAATACACATATATACACTACCAACACACTAATACAGCATACACATACATACACTGCACCACCCCATACACCAGTACACATATAACACTGCACCCACACATACACAATACACATGATATATCTCTACACACACTATAACATACACAGTACACATATATACACTGCACACACTACATACACATACACATATATACACTACACACACCACATACACAGTACACATATATACACTGCACCCACTACATACACATATATACACTGCACACACTACATACACATATATACACTACACACACCACATACACAGTACACATATATACACTGCACACACTACATACACCATACCACATATAATACACATTGAGCACACATCTACATACTCAGTACACAAATAAACACTACCACACATTACATACACAGTACACAAATTTACACTACACGCACTAACATACACATATACACCATATTACACTACAACACACACATACATACACAATCAGTAAAATACATAACACTGCACTTCACTACATACACAATACCATCTATATAACACTGCATCCACTACCATACAAAAAATACACATATATACACTACACACACTACATACACAGTACACATACATACACTGTCACCCACTACATACACAGTAACACAATATATACTGCAAACCCACTACATACAAAATACACATATATACACTGCACCCACTACATACACATATATACACTACACACATTACATACACAGTACACATATATACACTACACACACTACATACACAATACACATATATACACTACACACACTACATACACAGTACACATACATACACTGCACTCACTACATACACAGTACACAGATATACACTGCACCCACTACATACACAATACACATATATACACTACACACACTACATACACAATACACATACATACACTGCACCCACTACATACACATATATACACTACACACACCACATACACAGTACACATATATACACTGCACACACTACATACACAGTACACATATATACACTACACACTACATACACAGTACACATATATACACTACACACACTACATACACAGTACACATACATACACTACACACACTACATACACAGTACACATACATACACTGCACACACTACATACACAGTACACATACATACACTGCACCCACTACATACACAATACACATATATACACTACACACACTACATACACAATACACATACATACACTGCACCCACTACATACACATATATACACTACACACACCACATACACAGCACACAAAAAATACCTAGCACCCATCTACAAACACATATATAACACTGCACCACACTACAAACACAATTTACACTACACACATGCCTCCACCACATACACAGTTACACATATCTACACTGCACCACTGACTACATACATCAGTACACATATATACACTACACACTACATACACAGTACACATATAACACTAACACACACTACATATCACAGTAACACAACATACACTGCACACACTACATACACAGTACACATACATACACTTCACCCACTACATACACAGTACACATACATACACTGCACCCACTACATACACAGTACACACATATACACTGCACACACGATATACACAGAACACATCTATACACTACACAACACATTACATAACATAGTACACATATATTACAACTACACACTAGCTGCATCCCATATATACACTACACACCACAACCATACACAGTACAACATACATACAACAACTGCACCCACTTACATACACAGTACAGAATTATACAAACTACAACCACACTACATACACAGTAATCAATAACACTCCACCGGCCACTTATTAGTACAACCATGCAAGTAACGGGTTGACCCCTTCTAGCCTTCAACTGCCCTCAATGTCTTCGTGGCATAATTCCACAAGGTGTTGCAACGATGCTCAATTGGCAACCAAGGGGCCCAAATGAGTGCCAAGAAAATTATTCCCCACACCATGAACAATAACCAACCACCCCAGCTTGAACCGTGCATACTACAGATGATCCATGCTTTCACTCTTGATTGAACGCGCCAAATTCTGACCCTCACCATCAGGCTGTCGCATCAGAATTCGAGACTTCATCAGTACCCGGCAAAACGTTTCTCCAATCTTCTACTGTCCCAATTTTCGATGAGCTTGGGGCAAATTGTGAGCCTTCAGTTTTCCTGTTTCTTAGCTGAAGCAGTGGCTACCCCCCGGTGTGTCTTCTGCTGCTGTAGCCCTCTGCCATCAAAGTTCAGCCGTACATGTGCGTTCAAATAGCTCCTTTCTGCCTACCTTGCGATTCTGTAACGGGTGCTATTTGAGTCGACTGTTGCCTTTCTATCAGCTCGACACCCAGTCTGCCCATTCTCCTTTGACCTCTGGCATCAACAAGCATTTCCGCCCACAGACTGCCGCTCACTGGATTTTTTTCTTTTTCGGACCATTCTCTGTAAAACCCTATAGATGGTTTATGCGTGAAAATCCCCAGGAGTACAGCAGTTTTCTGAAATACTCAGACCAGCCCTTCCTGGCTACCAACACCATGCCTAACGTTACAAAGGCACGTTAAATACCTTTCCTTCCCCATACTGATGCCTGGTTTCACTGCAGATAGTCTTGACCATGTCTACATGCCTAAAATGCACTGAGTCGTGCCGCCATGTGATGGCTGATTAGAAATTAAGTGTTAACGACAGTTGACAGGTGGTACCTAAATAAAGGGCATGTGCGTGTGATATACACAGCACCCACTACATACAGACAGTACACAAATCATACACAGCACCACAGCAACTTACACAGTCCACATTAACGACTGAGCACACACTACATACACAGTAAACTTACTAATAGTACTACACACAACTACATACACAGTTAACACAAACATACACAGCACCCACTAAATACACAAGTACTACGATATATCACTTGGGCACTACACAACATACACATTACACATAAATACACTACATACACAGTACACATATATACACTGCACTCACTACATACACAGTACACATATATACACTGCACACATTACATACACAATGCACACACACACACTGCACACATTACATTTACAGTACAAACATGTACACCGCACACAGTACACACACCTCAGACACACATTCTAGTCATGATGTGGCTGTAATTCCGCCTCCAATGTGTCTACCAATGGCTACCAAGTGTATGTTTATTTCTGACTTTGCAGAAAGTAATAAAAGTGCCTTAAAAATATGTCTCTGGCATTATTCTGGCATTTGGGAAATATAAATAATTTTAGTTCCTAATTGACCTAAAAAGGGTAAGTGTCAAAGCAAAGTCCAATGGATCAGCACAGAGGTAACAAAAGTAGAGGAGCTTTATTGAAGAAATGCCGGTACAATGATAAAAGCGTGCAGAGGCGGGCGAAAATTCAGCGAGACATAATGGAACGAACCGCTGACATGTTTCGGGCGACACAGCGCCCTTAGTCGTAGCCAACGGCTCTGATTATTCTTTACATCCCTCAATTTGGCAATGATACTGCCAGCTTCTTTTAAGGTTGGCCCCCTAAATAGTATGGAACTGCAACCTCTATTATGTTTTGCAGTTGCACAGCATCTTGAAGACGAAATTCTATAGACCACCGCTGTTGAAGAAACAAAAGGGGCTGTGGGTATTCTGGGAATTGCAATGTGGACACACTCATCATGACCCTTAATAACCCCTTAAGCCGAACGCCTGAAAAGTAGTTAATGACCAGAACATTTTTTTAGTTTTTGCCTCCTCGCGTTTCAATAGTTTGTAACCTCTTTTTTATTTTTTCAATGACGCAGTTGTAGTGAAGAGGCCTCTTTTATACGAGACAAGTTTCTACTTATGGGGGAAATAGGTTAAATTTCACTTATAAGTAATTGCAGTCATTTTTTTTTTATTTTTTTTTTTATTCCAATCCACATTTCACACTTAATAATCTTGTTAATTAATTCCTACAGGGTTGATTAACAGTCGTGTGGATAACCAAATATGTGTAGGTTTTTTTTGTGTGTTAATTAGCACATTAATTTTTTAATTAGAATATTTTATTTTTTGATTTTATTTATTTATTTATTTTTATTTTTTTATTAACACTCTTTCTGGTGTTTTTTTTTACTTTGTTTTTTTTATCCCATGTAGGGAGAGAACTGTTTAACATTTTTTTTTTTATATATATATTTTTTTCTACTTAGTGTTGTATTAGCATGTTCATATATGATCTGTGTCAGTCTGACACAGGCAATGATCAGGATGCCACACAGTCTGCCCTGGTTCACGGCTTCAACACAGACACTCAGGGGCCCGCTTCACTCTAGGTCCCCAGGGCTGACTGTGCATTCCGTTCCCAGGCTTTGTCGGAGGTCACCGGGGTGTTCACGATCACCAAACAGAGCAGGTGAAAACCCTTTGATTCGCTGCGGTGACGATGCGCGGTAACAAAATTCAAAGGGTTAATAGCTCCGTGGTTGCGGCCAAAACCTCGTCCAAAATAGCGCCGCAAACCTTGCTCCCCCTCTGCGGGTTATCGGCACGATCGGGCTGAACCCCGCGCCGTAGTCTTACGCTGTCAAGAGATTCACAGGAGACTTCAGCATACACCGCGACGAGTGGAATAGTAACGCGTTTTCACCCAAAGAAACCATGTTATGAACTGGGGCGCGGTTTGGACAAGGTTTTGGCCGCACCAACCGCGCAGAAACCCGCGGCCAAACCCATCGTGTGAACATGCCCTTTTGGCATAGTGAAATGGGGGGGGCTGTAAAAACATCACATTCAATAAGTTCTCAGTGTCATCAAGTGTCTTGAAAGTCAGAGCAACATAAAGAATTGCTGTGCAAGTTAGTTGAGGATAAACAATGAAAGTTTTGGAGGGGGAGGGGTTTATATAATTTTGATGAAAAAAACTTTAGAAGGGTATTCCTACACATTGATTGGCTCTAAACATGTAGATAAAGGTAGATAAAGAGTATTACCATATACATGGACTGTTTAATTTTTTCTTCATTTCAGAGTTAGAGCAGTTCTTATCTACTGCTTGTTTATACAAGCTTCCCTAGGTTACTGACCACCTCTCTCCGCTCTAGCAGCCCTGTTGGTGATATCACTCCCTGCTGTGTCTTATCAGCAGCACAGAAGCTTGTTTCTTACTGCCCTTCTATTTAAAGTCTTTCATTACCAATATCCCTCTATCAGGTTCAGCTAAGAATAGTAGAGCTGAAATGTCAGTCACTGCTGTAGAACCGCTCACAGCCTGAACAGAAAGTGGGAGCCTGAAGCTGTAGAACTGCCCACAGTCTGAACAGGAAGTGGAAGCCTGAAGCGGTATAACTGCCCACAGTCTGAACAGGAAGTGGGATCCTGAAGCGCTGTAAGAGATCCGACCCACAGCCTAACTAGGACATTGGGAGCCGGAGCTGTAATAAACTGCCCACAGCCGAACAGGAAGATGGAAGCTTGAAGCTGTATAACTGCCCACAGTCTGAACAGGAATCTGGCGGATCCTGAAGCTGTAGATCCGACCACAACCTGGAACAGAAGTGGAACCTGAACTGTAGAACGCCCACAGCCTGAACAGGAAAAGTGGGATCCTGAATGCAGTAGATCCTGACCACTAGCGCTGAACAGAAGTGGAAGCCTGAAGGCTGAAACGTCCCCACATTCCTGAAAACAGGGAAGATGGGATCCTGAAGCTGTAGATCCGAACACAGCCTCAACCGGAAGTAGAAGCCTGAAGCTGAGAACAGTGCCCACAGCCTGAACAAAGTGGAACCTGGAATCTGTAGGATCCGACCACAGCCTGATCAGGAATGATCCTGAATTTCTGTAGAACTGCCCCACAGCCTGAACAGAAGTGGTATCCTTAAGCTTGTAGATCGACCACAGCCTGAACAGGAAGTGGAAGCCTGAATCTGTAATATCTGCCCACACCTGGAACAGGAAGTGTGATCCCTGAAAGCTGTAGATCCGACCCACAGCCTAAAAGAATTGGAAGCCTGGAAAAGCTGTAGACCTTGCCCACACTGAACATAAGTGATCCTTAACTGTAAACCTGAACCACAGCCTCAACAGGAAGTAGGAAGCCTGAAGCTTAGAACTGCCCACAGCCTGAACAGGAAGCGGAAATCCTGAAGCGTATGATCCACCACAGCAGAACAGAAGTTGGATCCTGAAGCAGTAAGGAACTGCTGCCACAGCCTGAACAGAAGGGATCCCTGAAAGCTGAGATCCACCACCACAGACAAGAACAGTAAGTGAAGCCTGAAGCTGTAGAACTGCCCACACCTGAACAGGAATGGATCCTGAAGCTGTAGATCTCTGAACCACAGCCTAAAGCATGGAGTGGGAACACTGAAAGCTGTAGATCCCGACCACAGCCTGAAAGTGGAGGATTGTTAACAGATGGAAGCTAGCACACCCGTTGCCCTTTAGCATTCACCTCTAAAGTCTTTTGTATTGCGGGGAGAGGTGTGGTGTTTGGTACGTGTAGTGCACCGGCGGTATTAAACTTCAGATGACACACTGATGCAGAGTTATCAAAGCTTTTACTTCAGACCTTCAGCAGTTACTTTCAATCCACACAGTAGTGCTGTATCAGCAGCTTCAGCAGCCACACACTCACGAGGGGTTCTTCTTTAACCTGCCTCCCTGTGCTCCCTGCTTTTCCAGTAGTCTTCCATTACTCTCCTCTGGCTGACCTTCCTAGCTGCATCCTGGTTTGGGACACTCCTTGCCCTGGAAGTGGGGAGTTCTTTCTCAGCTTCTCCCAATTTTCTGCTGCATCTTGATCTATTTACATGAACATGGCTTCTGGCCAACTCCAAATGACTGCCATAGATACCAGCCTCCCCTCATGACAACTCTCCTTCACGCTTCTCTCTCTGTCTCTCCTCGCAGACTCTCTCAGGACTCACTGACTTTTTCTCACAGTTGTAGCAGAGTCTCCAGAGACTCACGTCTCGCCTCCCGTCTCAGCCCCCATCTCCTTTAGTCAGCTCCCCTCCCCCCCCATAGCTTGCTGATGGCTGTCCAGCCCACTGTCACTATACACAGGCCAACTCTACTGCCTGAGCCATTAACTGACACAACTGTACTGCCTCCCCGAGTGGTATCCCATGTCAAAATGTCACTAAAACCAAACCCTGCAGAACTGTCTCCACTACCAGATTTTATCCTTCACATCCCTCAAGTAACACTAAACATTATCTGTTCTTACAACCCCTTTCAGAAGCCCAAAGCTGTAGAACCACCCACAGCCTGAATTGGAAGTTGGAGCCTGAAGCTGCAGAACCATCTACAGCCTGAACAGGAAGTGGGAGCCTGAAGCTGTAGAACTGCCACCAGCCTGAAAAGGTAGTGGGAGCCTGAAGCTGTAGAACTGCCCCCAGCTTGAAAAAGAAGTGAAAGGCTAAAGCTTGTAGAGGAACCCACAACCTGAATAGGAAGTGGTAGCCAGAAGCGGTTGAACAACCCACAGCCTGAACAAGAAGTAGGAGCCTGAAGCTGTAGAATGGCCCACAGCCTGTACTAGAAGGGGTAGCCTAAATCTGTAGAACTGCCCACAGCCTGAACTAAAATGGAGCCTTAATCTGTAGAACCACCCAAAGCCGAAAAGGAAGCGGGAGCCTAGCTATAGAACCACCCACAGCCTGAACAGGTAAAGTGTAGATAGCCTGAAGCTGTAGAAACGCCCCCAGCCTGAAAAGGAAATGGGAGCCTGAATCTTGCTGTGAAGATCAGGTTCTCCAAAGCAGCATGGTGTGAACACCCCTTTCAGTTTTTTTGGCTTGTATTTTGTGGCAGTATTTGTAAGCCAAAACCAAGAGTGGCTCCTACACAGAAAAACAGCAAAATGGAAAAGCTTGTACCTCTTCTGTGTTTTGGACCCACTTCTGGTTATGGCCTACAAGTATTGCTGCGGAAAATATGCATAATAAAATACTTTGTAAACTCAGTCTAAGGCAGCATAGGAATAAGCCCTTATTTTATTTGCTTATATATTGCTGTCATATTCCATAGTACTGTACAAAGATTAACCCTGCTGCACTGTGCTAACCACTGAGCCACCTTTCTGAACTGTGTGTACCACTGAGCCCCCGTGCTACACTGTGCTAACCACTGAGCCACTATGCTGTACTTTGTTAACCCCTAAGCAACTGTGCTGCATTGTGCTTAATAACTAAGCCACCGTTCTGCCCTGTGCTTACCACTGAGCCATCATGCTGCACTATGCTTACCAGTGAGCCACTGTGCTGCACTGCAAAAAATAGAGCAAAAATGTTTCAGCTCACCCAGACTCAGATGTGTTGAACCAGTCGCAGGGATAAGGGAGCCCCAGAGCACTGCTCCCAAAGTAAAGGATACATTTTCAAATGGTGATATCCAGCGTCTGTAGTTCAGTCCACAAGAATGATTCAATTAAAAGTTGTAGCTTTATTGGATCATAGTAAAAATTGAGGAGCATTTTTTGTGCAAATAGCATTGTGATGGTTGTATACATCAACGCGTTTCGGGGGACCGCCCCCTTAATCATGATGTGACATCAAGCAAAAAATCTTCCTTTTATCCATCTGAAAAAGAACTAATTAAAATAATTAAACACAATGCAACTACAAATTGTCTAATAAGCTTCACTTTGCATAATGAAAAAATGAATGAGGATGGAAAGGAAAGGACAAGGAAAAGGCAGGAGAAAAAATAAAAATAAATAACTTATCTAATAATGAAACATAATATCCTGCCTTTTGTTGAGGCCCATTGGGAACCTGGTATTAAGTTGAAAAATCCACCAGGCGTCCCGGGACAAGATCATTGTCCTCAGATCCCCTCCTCTCGCTGGTTTGTGGACAACCTCTATACCACAGCATGTGAAAGAGGTGAGACTACCCGCATGGATTCCGCAAAATTGTCGCGATGCCATAGACACATGTGTAAATTCAGCCCTCTTGATGTCGAAATATGTCTGCAAATTCGGGTTTAAGGCTATTTTGGCTGCAACCCACTATTTATAGGAACATTTATTACAAGTGATAGATAACATTATGAGTGCAGCAATTAATGTACGATGTACATTAAATTTTACTTGTAGCAGATGCCGTAAAACTTTGGGTTGTTTGCATATATTGACAATGCTTACCACTGAGCCACTGTGCTGCGCTGTGGTAGCCACTGAACCACTGTGCACTGTTATAGCCACTGAGCCACCATTCTGGACTGTGCTAATCACTGAGCTAACGTGCTACACTGTGCTAACCATTGATCCACTATGCTGCACTGTGCTCATCACTGAGAAACCGTACTGTATTGTGCTAACCACTGAGGAACCATGCTGCACTGTGCTTAATAACTGAGCCACCATGCTGTACTGTACTAACCACTGAGCCACCATGCTCCATTGTGCTAACCACTGAGCCGTCGTGCTGCAATGTACTAACCACTGAGCCACTTTGTTGTGCTGTGCTAACCACTGAGCAGCCGAGTTACACTGTGCTAACCACTGAGCCACCATGATGCACTGTGCTAACTACTGAGCCACCATGCTGTACTTTGCTAACCTCTGAGCAACTGTGCTGCACTGTGCTAATCAATTAGCCACTGTGCTACACTGTGCTAACCACTGAGCAACTGTGCTTCACTGTGTTAACCATTGAGCCATCGTGCTGCACTGTGCTACTGGTTTGAGCCACCATGCTGTACTGTGATAACCACTAAACCCCTATGCCACACTGTTAACCACTGAACCACTATGCTACACTGTGCTAACCACTAAGCAACTGTGCTTCACTGTGTTAACCACTGAGCCATCGTGCAGCACTGTGCTTACCCCTGAGCCGCCGTGCTGCTTTAGTTGAGTTATTACAGGGTGCTCTAGGAATTTGTTGAATCCTTTATCTATTACAATGCAATTTAAAGCTGTGAAAAACAAATTGTCACTTTAAGTTATCTTGAGCTTCCCGGCGCTGTCTTATTACACAGGTAATACGCATTTGTTCCTGGCTGCAGCGTAATAAATCAAGGAGGAAGGATCATTAATTGATCTTAGCCTCTTAATGAGGGTGACTTCTTCCTCTGTGCATGCTGTGTGCACAAGCTGCTGATATGCTCCAAGTCTCTCACAGTCCATCAGTGACTGAACGGGATCTCCCCAGGGTGTCCTGATTTTGGTAACAGTCCATTGTATGGCTAATTGCTCCTCACTGAATTGCCAGGAGGTGTCCCCGGGAAGCCCTGTTATTTTCTACGCTTGTCAGAGCTATGATGGAGAAAACCACTGCCTGCAGTATGGCTGCCGAGGGCTCCGAGTTATGATAACTTCATCTGATTACATATGTTACCAATGAGGCTGCTAACCCAGCGAATGATGAAATTACCTGCATCCTTGAGCTACGATCAGGAGCTTGCAAGACAATTGAGTAGTCATAAGTTTTGCTTTGGACTATAAAGCAATTGTACACTAATGTATTACATATTGCCATGTGTTTAGGGACAGAAGGAACCAATTAGTCACCATCTAAGCAAAACTGCAGAGGTGCAGAGGTAGCAGCTGCTACTGGGCCCTGGAACCTGAGGGGCCCAAAGACTCTTCTACAACATATAAAGACCCCAGTATTATACATGTTATCTGGTAAGTGGTGACCCAGTTATAAGTTTTATATTGCGACCCAGAAGGTTTAGGTTATGTCAGATTTACTAAGGGGGCGGTGCATGGCACAGAGGGTCTCTTCCTATGCTCTCCTTGCTGTCACGTACTACCCCCTTCAAATCCTGTGCTAGAAATAAGTCGGTAATAATATTGCCTTCAGTGTTGCTTTAAAGTCTCAAAAAATAAAAGTACCAGGGGCGTAACTACCGGGGTAGCAGACGTAGAAGCTGCCACGGGGCCCGGTCGCTAAGGGGGCCCACGCCCCGGGGGCCGCTACTATCCCGTCTGCTCCTGGGCCCGCCGGCATTGAACATAACAGTTCACTGCGGCAGGTGCAGAGCTGCGTGGCCCGGCGCATGCTATCTCTGAACTCCCGAGCCCTCCGACCCGATTGTTCAGAGGCAGCGCTGCCCGGAGATAGCAAAATGAAGCTTCGCTCACTCCGCTCTGCTACTTCCCCTGCTGGCTCTCTGTGATTACGTGGTCGCCGCGGTGACGTCGCATCAGGGGACTGGACAGGTAATAAGGGATTTCGTTTTTTTACCTGCCCTCCCTGCCTTAAAAACCCTCCCTAAGCCGCCTGAAAAACCCCCCCCTAAGCCTGCCAATAAAAACCCATCCTAACCCGCTATAGAAACCCCCCCCTAAGCCTCCTGTAAAAGCCCTACATAAAAACCCCCTCCTAAGCATGAAAAAAGTATAAACCCCCCCTAACCCGCCTGTATAAAGCCCCCCTAACCCTCCTGTAAACCCCCCCCCCCCTAACCCTGCCAAGAAACCCCTCCAACCTGCCTAGGGAAAAACCCTTTTAAGCCTGCCTTTTAAAAAGCCCCGAAAGCCTGCCTGATAAAGCCCCCCCTATAGAAAGTCCTCCTAAACCTGCCTATATAAACCCCCCCCTAAGCCTGCCGTAAAAAGCCCCCCCAAACCCGCCTGAAAACCCCCCCCTAACCTGCCTTAAAAGCCCTCCTAACCTCCTGATAAAGCCCTACATAAAAGCCCTCCTAAGCCCCTTAAAAAGCCCACATAAAAGCCCTCCTAAGCCTGCCAAAACCCCCCTCTAAGCCTCCCCTGTATAAAGCCCCCCCCCCTGCCTTATAACCCCCCCCCCCCTAAGCCTACTTATAGAAAGCCCTCCTAAGCCTGCCTATAGAAAGCCCTCCTAAGCCTGCCTATGGAAAACCCTCTTAAGCCTGCCTGTATAAAGCCCCGTAAGCCTGCCTGTATAAAGCCCCCCTAAGAAAGTCCCCTAACCTCCCTTTATAAACCCCCCTTACCCTGCCTGTATAAACCCCCCCAAAACCCGCCTGTATAACCCCCCCCCCTAACCCTGCCTATAAAAGCCCCCTAAGCCTGCCTAGGGAAAAACCCCTTTTAAGCCTGCCTGTAAAACCCCCCTAAGCCGCCGTATAAAGCCCCCCTATAAAATCCTCCTAAACCTGCCTATAAAACCCCCCCCCCCTGGGCCCTGCCAAAAAAGCCCCCTAAGCCTGCCTATATAACCCCCCTAAGCCTCCTTAAAAGCCCCCCTAAGCCTCCCCATATAAGCCCCCCAAACCCCTGCCTAAATAAACCCCCCCTAACCCGGCTAATAAAGTTCCCCCTAAGTTGCTATATAAAGCCCCCCCCATAAGCCTCCCATAAAACCCCCATAAGCCTCCCATAAGCTCCTATAGCCCCCCAAAAACTTGTCTACCATATATATATTGCACCTAATCCCCCCCTAAAGCCTGCCTATCACTTACTGGGGCCATTATTTTTACCAAAAACCCTCCGACCTACCTATAGGCCCCCCAATACCCACCTAACCCCTGCACATGAGGCCCCCTATAGCTCCCTAAACCTCCTATTCAGACTCCCTGTTTATCAGTCTAGTTTAAATACAAACCTTCTCTGAGTCCAAGAACTTTTAGCTAATGTAAACTAAGTAATTAAATTTTCTTTTGTCTGAAAGACAGATAAAAAACAAGCTCTCACACGCTGGCCACAACCGTGTATGACACACTCCCTGTATCAGATTAACAAAACCCGCAGGGGAGAAGGAGTAACAGGTCGGGGCACTTGGGAAAATAAAACCCTCAGAAGGGGATAAAAACACTTTAGCTCCTTAACAAAAAAAGATGAACAAAGCAATATATTTGGAAAAATCTTCACTAGTTTCCCCAAAATTTTGAAACAATCTTTGTAGTGAGAAAACCCTTTAAGGGTGGTTTCACACATTTCATTTAAAAAAAAAACAGCAAAAAAACCACAAAAGTGCAAACGTTTTAAAAAAAATTCTAAAATCGCAGCGCCGATTTTGCTGGAATCAAAAAAAAAAACAAAAAAACAAAAACTGTTTTTTTTTTTTTTCTTGGTAGTTTTATTTACACTCTGGGTTCGGTCAGTTGTAATTTTGGACTAATGCATCCTGAAAAAACCACATTAAAATACACAAAAAGCAGCATAAAAAAAGCATACTGGTCTAAAACAAACCAAGCTGTTTTTGAAGCCTTTCTTTTTGAAAACGGCATGTAAAAATATGTGAAAGGGGCTTTACGGCAGTTTCCTTAATCAGAGGTGTAAGTAAAGGTACAGAAGTTCCATAGCAAACTTAGGACCCCTTTTGGTGCTGGTTAACGCTTCTACACCCTTATGAAGGACCTGCCTGTTTTAGTACAGAGTTATCAATTTATTTGTATTTTTCAAGGAGGGATAACAGTGGAACAGTGCAGAGTTTTTAGAAAAGAATCTACAAAGGAATGTGAGTATTTACAAAAATAGGGAAGCTGGAAAGTCATCCTTAAAAAAAATTTTTGGTGTATGTTTGCCCCAATCCATGATCATGGGGTTAAAGGTGTTTTCCCATCTGGCTGCTTTTACTTTTCAACTTTTTCAGGGTCCTATTTCCTTTTAGGCTAAAAAGCGGTTTACAGCAGGGGACGACATTTTAGCCTGCCAGGTTTTTTGTTCTACGTCCTGTTGGAAGGAATGATGAAGTAAATTTGTGAAAAACAATGACACAGTCCAAACAGAAAATGTGGCCATGTAGATCATAGACTACAGACCAACATTTATGTCATCACGCCCTAAGCAAGTAATATTGGTGGATCAAAAAAAGGCATGGACCTGGGGCAGGGATTAATTCACCGCTGTACAAAGCTTGGTGCGGCCTCACTTAAATACTCTTCAGTTTTTGGGCTCCATTTATAGAAGGATGTAATGGAGCTGGGGAGAGTACAAAGACACAAAACCAAACTTATAAGGGAAACAGAGCATCTAGTTTGAGGGGAGGTTATAGAATTGAACTTTTTTATCTTTAAAAAGGGTTTTGGGGGGGCAGATTAAAAAATAAAAATTAATGGTCCCACAAAAAGTATGGGGAAAATTTTTTTCATGTAAAGCCCCCTCAAAAGACAAAGGGACATTCCCTTCGACTAGAGAAAAAAGGATTCAATCTCCAGAGGAGAAGAGCGTTCTTCACTGTAAGAACTGTGAATCTGTGGAATAGCCGCCTGAGGAGCTGGTCACAGCAGGAACTGTAAGATTTTTCAAGAAAGGCTTAGATACCTAACCCGGGAACTAAAGAATATTAATGCAGTGTAGCTATTAAAGTTCTGGATCCTGGCTGGTGGAGGCTTTTGGGGTCAGAATATGGTCTCCACTGGAGCAGTTTGGGTTTTCTTGCCTTGGTTTCAGGCAATCACCAGTGGGAGGCTAGACTTAAAATCCTTCCCTCCCTCCCTTAAACCCATTTTTTCCCCCCCCTTTGGGTTGAACTTGATGAACTCGTGTATTTTTCAACTGTACTAACTATGTAACTATGTAACTATAAATGGGCTAGCAGAGCTGTATTTGTAATTAAAGGAAACTTGTAGTGAGAGAGAAAAACTAACATGCTGCCAAGACACACTGTTAGGTGATGAGTGATTCTGTTATCTTGTAAATGTGAATGTAAATACACAGCAATGTTCTCTGCAGACCTGACAGGATGGCACAAGGCTTTTCTCTAGTGACAGGAGAAAGCTAAAAGCAGACTGAGAAGCAAGCTCTGTCCCGTTGATAAGACACAGCATGTTCACAAATATGAGATAAGAACTGCTCTAACTCTGAAATTAAGCAAAACCAGAACAACAATGTATTTGGTAATTTTCTCTATTTACCATGTGCTTAAAGCTAATGAATGAGATGGGTGTACCCTTTTATTTCCCTACACCTTGTATGTATGGTCTAGAGCACAATGCTGCATGGATTCGCCACTCCCACATATGCCTTTGTCCCTAACTTAGTTTTTGTAAGTTCCAGGATTCAACACTATGAGATATTTTTTTTACCAGGAAGTTCTTGTGACAGAAAACTTTTAAGTCCATATATATCTTAGCTTTAAATTTCACATAAATAATAAATCTCCGACTTCACAAGAGATTGTGTATTATTAATCATCCAGCTCCAGAGTTATTTCTGATGACTCCTGATCATAATATATAGTGCGGAGGGAATCTGAAATCAATGTTGAGTTCATTGATCTTTCTCAGTCCCTAATTTCTTTACCTTAATATCCGCAGACAAGCCTCAAGTGATTAATCTCATCATTAGAATATAATGAGATGGGAAATAATCGCTTAATCGAAAATTTTGTCCCTTCCTTTGTGGATCAGATCTTTGAAAATATTTTGTATTCCCTGAAAATGACATAGTAAATATAAAGAGGCAAAAGAATGTGAAAAAAAAATTGTGGACTAGAATCCACCAACAAGTAGGTTAGCTGTTGATGTTTTTTACTATATATATAATATATATATATATAATATATATATAATATATATATATATATATATATAATATATGATATATAATATATATATATATATATATATAAATATATATATGATGTCAACAGCTAACCTACTTGTTGGTGGAAGTGTCTCTTTGATCTCTAAGTATCAGAAATCATTCACACCAAAAAGTGTAAAAACCAGCACCAACCCCATAGAGTACATTTATTTACACATCCATAAGTAAAAACATCGGATAATGTGTAGGTTACAGGATACGCTTACGTGTTTTAGGCAGCTGTGACCAAGGGCAAATATTACCCAAAATGCATAAGCATATTCTGTAACCTACACATTATCCGATGTTTTTACTTATGGATGTGTAAATAAATGAAGATCTGTACTCTATGGCACTGGTGCTGGTTTTTAACTGGTCTGCAGAGATGGAGCATTTTTGTTCTATTGGGGAGCAAGGAGCACTCGCTCTCTGCTCTGAAATAGAGTCTTCAGCTTTATGCGCTCCCAGGAGTTGCATACAGCCGAAGCGATCCCCACTGGTGCCCGGACCATGGCGGTGCCCGGATGCCGATGGGTGACCGGAGACCTGTATGCGACCGGAGAGCTGACAGCGCCCGGGCCATGGCAGCGCCCGGACACTGTTGGCTAACTCAGGATTCAGCTGTATGCGACTTCCAGAGGAGTCGCGTACTGCTGAAGTGTCCCTGCCGGAGCCCGGGCCGTCACAGCACCGACATTGACTCGAGTATAAGCCAAGGAGGGATTTTTCAGCTCATTTTTTGGGCTGAAAAACTCGGCTTGTACTCGAGTATATACGGTATTAAATATCGTCCTTCACTAGCTTTTTTTTTTTCTAAAATATAAATATTAGCAATCACTAGCTTTGAGATAGAACTCTGAATGAGAGGACAGACTCATCTTTTTCTACTTCAGCTTCAGTTTATCTCTATATAGTCTCATTGCAAATAAAAGGTAATGACATAATGATCGCTCTATTATTCTCTCGACAGGGATAGATAACCTTAGACTAGACAACTGGGTCATTAGGTAATAACCATCAGTACATGGAAGGAAAATAGGGTCATCTTTTTCTTCAGTGGGGATGCGGTTTCTTCACACTTATCAGGTGCTGCTGAAAATACTTACACTTCTGAGGTCATAGTCAGTCTGAAAGAACAATCGATAAGCAATCCCATCACTGTTGTGCTGTCAGAGCTCACAGAAGGGAAGTCATAGAGAGTAATGTGCAAAGAGGAACTTTAAAAAAAATCTAAAAAAAAAACAACTCCCCAATGAAAAGAAAAAAAAAATGGCATATTCCCTTTTTAATGGTGAAAAAAAAATTTTTGGGAAAGTTTTTCCCTTTAAAATTTCCATCTCATTCACTTCGGGGCCCTTTTCGTCCCTCGCTCTGATGTCATTTCCCCGAAAACAATTTTTTTTTAAAAAATAGAAAAAACGTGAGGGGGAAAGGGAAAAATGTTTTTCTCCCCAAGGATTTGGCTATGGAGCAAAATGCGCTGCTATAAAGGTGAGGGGGAAACGGGTAATTCTAGCCCCTGCAGACTATTTTAAAAAAACCAATCCCCAAATTGGGCCCTTAAAGGTGATTTTTTTCACTTCATAATTGTCGTTTTTTTCCTTGTACTTTTCATTTCTCATTCCAAAATCCAGGGGTTTTTCTTCCCCTCCCACTGGGTGTTTTTCTTAACTGAAGGGGGATGAAAACACCCCCCCCCTTTCACTGTACATGTCACTCCCGAGTCAGTGTGTTTGTTTAAAAACATGGGGGGGGTTTCCCACATGTCAGTGGGGCCCCTTTCCCCTTTTCCCAAAGGCACCCTTAAATTTTTAAAGAGTTTTTTTTTTTACATACTACAGCCCTGCGTCAGGACCGCTCACCCGAGGGGGAGGGGTTTCCACGGGCCACCGCTAGGATTGGGCTAACCTACCCCCGGGGAAGGGAGCCCCTAAGGGGGCCCCTTGCTTCCCCGGGACCCCCCCCGCAAGGAAAGAGGGGCCCTTTGTTTGCGGGGAACCCCCCCAGGCCCGCTACCCCCCACGCAGGACCCAGCGGTGACAGCCGAAGCCGGGGGACTTGGGCACGGGAACACCCGGAGCGGGGGTACTTGAAAAGAGGGAGGGGAAAGGGCAGGACTGCGGGGCCCAGGAGCAAGCCCGGGGGGGGAAGGGCAAACAGTCAGAGGAACGCCAGAAAAAACGCAATTTAACGTTAAAAACGCGGGGACCCAAAAAATTTGGGGGCGCCTACGGCAGGAAGGGGCATACCAAAAACCCCCCAAGCTCAAAGGCCATAGGTGGAAAGGGAGCCCCAAATTTAGGTTCATTCCCCTTTAAATCAAAGAAGCTGCTCGCCGCGGCCACTAGGGGCCCGGGCCCCGGAATAATTTCCCGGCCCAAAAGCATAGCCTGCATCATGGCCTAAAGGAGGAACTAAATGCAGCCGGGTAATAGTGGCGCAGCGCATGCTGGGCTGGCTCGCCTGGGGGGCCGGGAACGCCCGGTTCCCCCGGCCCCGGGAAGGTGGCAAGCGGGGAAAGGGGCGCGAGTAAACCGCGGGGCCCTTTTAAAAATCCCCCCCCCCCCTTAAAGGGCCCCCCCTTCTAAACCCCCCGGAGCCCTTGAAAACTGGGGGAAGAGTGGGAGCGTTAAAGGTTTTCCCTTGAGGCTCCCGGACCTCTCCTGGGGCCCCCATACCCCTTTCCCAAATCCACGAGGTAAAAAAATTTTGGCCTCTAGAACGCCCCAGTCCAGGTTTTTTTTTAATTTTCGTAGATATTTCGGTATTGGGGAGGTGGGGCCACGGGAACCCAACTTTGCGGAATACCGATTGAAAATTTAAACCGGGTTCAGGAAATACATGAAATAAATTTGGGGGAAGCGAGGGGGGGAAAGGCAAGCGGAGTTTGTGGAAAACCGGGGTTTTAATCTTTCTAAACGCTGAAAGGACCAAGAACGGGGTAAAAAATTTAAAAACTGGGCCCCGGGAAGGCGGATTTTTTTTTTGGGAAAGGGACCAAATTTTTTCCCCCGGTTTGGTAAGTAGGGGTTTGTTTCGGGCCTTCTTTCAGCTTCCCCAAAAAACCCGGGGTGGCCGAAATGCCCACAAATTAAAAGGGGTGAGTCCCCCCAAAAAATTTGGAAAAGCCCCCGGGACGGGTCTTTTGGCAGCAGGAATTTTCAAAGAGGCAACGGGTGGCAAAGGAAGACGGGGTGTTGCCCAAAAACACCACATAGAAGGGAACTCCCCTGAGGACTCACAGTGTGGTTGTTGAAAGGCGAACTCCCCCCCAAAGGGGAGCAGAAAACCCAATCGTCTTGCCGGCAAAATAAATTGGCGCGGGTAGGCACCAGGACCTGGTTATCCGTTCCATTTGGGCCATTAGCCCTTTTGGGTAAATCCCAATTTAAAAACCCAAATTTTAAATTTTCCCAGCAAGAGCACAGGGCACCCAGAAGCAGAGTAAATTGTACCCTCATCAAGACTTTTTAAAAGGGAAATCCCCGCAAACGGAAGATGTGCTGTATAAAAAATTAAACCCCATTTGGGGGGAACCGAAGGAAGACCGGGCCGGGGTGTAAAAATTGCCCATCTTGGAAAATGGGGTCCCCCACGACCCAAACAACCAACCCCCCTTTGGGGGGTTGGGGATCATCACAAAGTCCATAGCATTGGCTCCAGGGTGTTTCGGTACGGAAACCCGGCAACAGATAACCAGCAGTCAAGACGAACCCTCTTACTTCGGGAAACAATTGGGGCCCAAGCACCCACAAAACCCTTTGACATCCATGCAAGGGAGGGCCACCAGTAGTGACTCGATGAGGCGGAGAGATTTAAACGAAAGCCAGCATGCCCCCGGCCATTTTGGAGCGTGCCCCGGGACAAAAATGCTTTTTCCCTCGGGGTTTGGGACGCAAAAAAAGTCTTACCAGGGGGAAATTTTTTCCCGCAACCGAAGGGTTTGCAGCATGAACCGGGGCTTTTGGGGGGGAAATTCAGGTACGGGTTCAAAATCGGGAAGTGGGAGGAAATCGTTTCCCGGACAGAGCATGGGGCCCGAAAATTTTTTGGGCGGCGGGCCCGGGAAAAGGGGGGGATTGAATTTGAAACGAGAGAAGAATAAGGCCCCAACCGGGCCGGTCGGGTTTCAAACTTTGTGCGTTTTGGGGAAAAAAAAGGGGTTTCCTTATGATCCATAGTGGTCACAAAAAAATGAAAAAGCGCCCCTCCAAAAAATTTCCCCCAAATTCACCCAAGGCCAATTTGATGGGCCAGAATTTCTTTTCCCCCAAATGGAGTATTTTTTCTCCGCGGGCAAAAAAGGTCTTTGAGAAGAAGCCAAGGTGACAATTTGCCTTGGCATTCTTTTTTTTAAAGGGAAAAGCTCCAGCTCCGACTGGGGACGCATCAACTTCCAGAAAGAAGGGGCTTCAGGGTTCGGGCGGTGAACCCCAAAAGGGGCGGAGCAAAGGCTCCCCTTTAAACCCGGGGAAAAAGGCGTCTTCAGCCTCCGAGGTCCAAGACGGGGGTTTTACTGCCTTTTTCTTGGGAGAGCAAAAAAAAGGAAAAAGAGGGGGGAAAAAAATTGGAAAAAATTGGGGCGGTAAAATTTTTAAAGAAACCGATGAACCGCTGGATAGCTCGAAGCCCCGACAGGACGGGGCCAAATTTTCAAAAACTGCCAAAGATTTTTCGGGATCCATTAGAAGCCCTTGGGGCAGAGTTTATGTACCCCAGGAATGGTAAACTGGTTCTTTTCCCAAAAACACTTCTCCAACGGGCCCGTAGAGAGGGGTTGCGTCTGGGGCGGAGAGTATCCAGGAAAAACATACCCCGAGGGGTTTTTAAACACCCGGGGAGTAATCAAGATGTCGTCCAAGTAGCCCAAGTACACAGGGGTAGAGAAGGTTCGAAGATTCTTTACGAATTCTTGAAATACAGGGGGGGAAATTGCAAAGGCCAAAAGGGCATGACAAGATATTCAAAAGCCCACCCCGGGGGGGTTTTAAAAGGGGGCGGTCTTCCCCCTGTCCCCCCCCGCGTAAAAACGATAAGATTGAAAAGGGCCCCGGGTTTCGAGCTTGGAGAAGCCCGGGCTCCCTGGTTCCTATGAAGACTCCAAAAATAAAACGGCAATGGGCCGATTTTTGATAGTGATCTTTTTTGAGGCCTCGATAGCCCTATCAGGACGGTCGAAAAGGACCCATCCTTCTTCTCGAAAAAAAAGAAGCCGCCCCTGGGGGAGAAGAAACTTCCCGGATAAACCCTTTTTCCCCCAAATTTTTCCTTGATATACCCGACAGGGCCCCTCTTTTCCGGGCCCGGGGAAAAGGGAAAAACACTTTTACCACGGGGAAGGCGTAAATCCTGGCGGGCAGCTCATAGGAAAATCGAAAGGGTCGGTGGGGAGGAAAAAATTTTCTGCCTGTTTCTTGCAGAACACGTCCGAAAACCCCCGGGTAGTGGAGGAAAAACCTGATGTACGGGGAACGGCTGGAAAAAGGGGTAAGGAAACCCCCCAAAACGTGGGGGGAACGTGGTGCCGAAAAAACAAGGGGAAGGCCCCGGGGGGCCCCAACAAATTGATTTCCCCCCCGGGTTTCCCCAGTAAATTTTGGGGGGGTTTGTGGTCCCGCAGCCAAGGAAGCCCTAAGAGGAGAGTACTAGGCCGGAGCATGGCAAGAAAAGGGAAAAAGAATTTTTTCCCGGATGTAGTACTCCAAAACCCGCAATTTTAAAGGCTGGTGCGGTCCGGGGGAGGTTACGGGAAAGGGAAACTTCTCCTTTCAGGGAAAAAAAAGGAAAAAAGGCCCTTGCCCCAAGGGAATCACGGGCCACCCGGGTACCAAACCCAAGAGCAGATGGATGAATTGCCCGCCGACCCAGAGTCCAAACAAAGGCGGAAAACTCAAGGCAAGAACCGGGGGGAAGCGTTAGACGACCACCCATGGTCAATGGCGGGGGGGGAAAGTTTTCCGTGCCCAGGTTCGCCTCTCCCCAAGGGCCAAGGCTCGAAATTTCCCGGGACCAGGGGGCACCCCCAACGCAAAATGATTTTGGGGAAAACCCGCAGTAGAGGCAAGCCCTTGTTTGCCCCGGGCGAGTTTTTTTCCTCCCCCGGCAGGGGGGCCCCTATCAACTTGCATGGGCTCACCCCTTTTTGGGAAAGCGGGGAAAAGGCTGCAAGGACGCGGGAAGACGGGTGAAAGGGCGAGGACCCCTTTGGGGGGCGAAAATTTACCCCGTTAAAACCCGAACCTCCTTTGACTTTCTGAGAACCCGGATATCGATGCGGGGGCCGGGGGATGAGGTCGCCAGGCTGGTGGGCAGGTCACCGCCCCCCGCTAGTTCATCCTTAATACACCGGCCCAACCCCCCCCCCCCCCAAAAGGTTGCGACCCAGGGCCTCGTTTTTTTCCAGGACAACTCTGGGGATAGGGGCCCCCGGAATTGAAACAGCATACGGTCCCACTGGGGCGCACCTTTTTCGAGACGAAGAAGGGGGAAAAGGGCAAACAGAGGAGGCTCGCCCGGCTTTCAAATACCTTTTCGGGAAAGGGGGACAGGAAATTCGCTAGATTTTGGGGCAGCGGGTCCCCCCCCGTTTTCCCCCAGAGGTGCCCACCCAGGCAAGGCTTCCCCCGAAAAGGGGAGAAAAAAAGAAGCCACTTTTTCCCCCATCAGTGGCGAATTGGTGTTTCCAGGACCTCGAAATGGATCGTTCAAAGGTTCAGGGGAAAAAACGGCAGGGCCTTGGGGTCCCCCTTGGAGCGAGGTGGCAGAGGCAGGTGCCCGGGGGGAACTGCTAATGCTGCGGGTACCGAACCGGGAAACCGGGAAAAAAGACAGGGGCCGGACCGGGCCCCCCCCGGTGGTTTTGGGAGTCCCAGCCGCAAAGGTTTTTTGGGGCAAGGGGAAGAGTTTTCTTTTACGGACGGCCCCTGGGGCTTTAAATTTTAGCCACGAGGCCTCTTTTGGGGTGGTAGCGGTTGATCGGCGGGAACCATGGGGCCCAAATTGTACGTCAGGGCCCCCTCCCCAGCGGGGTTGGATCCACTGGTTTACCGCTAAAGGAAATTGGCGTAACCTACGCCGGGCCCGGGGTCCAAAAAGGGGCCCCCTTTTCTTTCCCCCGGGCCCCCCGCAAAAGGAGGGGCGGGCTTTTGCTGCAGGGAAAACCCCCAGGCGCTTTCCCCCCGACCAGGAACCCAGTGGGCGGGGGGCCGGAAGGGGGGGGGACGTAGGCACTGGGAAAACCCCAGCGTGGGACTTGGGAAAAGGCAGGAAAGGGCAAGGGAAAAAAACTGACAGGGGGGAGGGGCAGAGACGTAGGAATTTCAGAACAGTCAGAGGAAAAAGCCGCAAAAAGCAGACTAACCTTGCTAAAAAAAAACAGGGACACCCAAAAAATTGGGCGCCGACGGCAGGGAAAGGGGAAAACCCCATAAAGGCCCCAACTCAAAGGGCCCTAGGGGAAAGGGAGCACCAATTTTGGTGCAGCCCTTTAAAAAACTTTAAAAGCTGTCGCGCCGGCCCTTTGTGGCCGCCGGGAAAAGTGCAGGGAAAAGCATAGCCTGCATCAAGGGGCTGAAAGGGGAAGCTGGATGCAGCCAGTAAGTAGTGGCTCAGCGCAGCTGGGGCTGGGGGCCCTAGGGCCGGAAAGCCCGCCCCGGCAGGGGGGTGGGAGAAACTGGGAGGCGCGATGACCGCCGGCGTTACAAACCCGCCCTTCATCTAGACAATCTTCTAAGAACCCCAGAGCACTGATCCTTTTCCCCCACAGCTGGAGGTTTGTTTTCAGTTGAATCCAGTCTTCTATGAACCATCCAGAGCACACAGATCTGTCTTCCTTCTATGTTTACAAAACCCGAACATTTGGCACCGAGCCCAATTCTCTGCCTTTTTTACTGAAAACAGCTGCAGTGGGTTTTGTGGGGCTGCTAGCTTTTACAGAGTGAAATGTTTGGCCCCCCCCTTATTTTTGAAATGAGAGACCCGGAATGCGTGCTCCCCCTAATATAAACCCGGGGGCCCGACGAATGTAAATTATTTGAAACCCCTCAGCCAATGAAATGAAAAGGGGGTGGGGAAACCGACCAGAAGGGGAAAAATGTTTACAGAAACAAAGATGGGGGAAAATTTAAAACCCAAAACCAAACTTTTCTAAAGACAACCCCAAAAGGCCAAAATTGCTTGTTTTCCCCCGTCCCCTTATTTGAAGACCATTTTTAAATTTTAAAAGATACAACCCCTTTTAAAAGGGAACAGTAAAGAAAAAGGTTTTAAAAAATTTGTTCACAGTGGAAAAAATTTCCCCGGGTTTTAGGAAAAACCCAAATTTTCCCCCCAAGGGCAAACCATGGCGAAACCCAACAGGGGAAAGATTCAAGCAACACTAAAAAGAAACCAATCCCCGTATGTAATGGGCCAACACGCCCAAACTGTAACAACTTGGGGGGCCACAACCTAAAAAATCCCTTGCAAACAGATATAACATCTCTATCGGGGTTTTTGGATGAAAACCAGAGGATTTCCCTTTGATAAATTTTGCCCCAATTAGCCTGTGCCAAGGAAAATTTTGGGGCCCAGGAGTCCTCTTTCCCGGAAACCTTTACTATAACCAAAAAAAATTCCCTCCCCAAAATGAAAGTTGATTAATTGATGCAAATTTTCAAATGTAAAGGGAATATACTATTATCCCCCAGGGATTTGTAAAATTTTGCAGAAAAAAAAAATTTTAAATTAAATATTCTCCTTTACAATTTGGTTTTACATAAAAGGGCATTGAAAGAAAACATGAAAAAGCTTTGGCTTTTAACAAAAGGGGGGGCTTCCCCAGAGATTTTTCTACCTCCAGTGACATACCTACCATAAAAATAAGCCCAAAACCCTGATGGAAAACCCAAAAAAAGGGATCCCCTCCCCAAATTTATAAAAAACAATTTCTATTTGGGAAATTGGGTTTTTTTTGGGAGTTTTTTTTCCGCATTCCCCCAGGGTCTGCAAGCTCTGGGTACACAGTCGTCCAACCTCTAAAAAAAAAAAACCCATGGGGGCACACCAACAATTTTTTTTAAATCCATTTTTATTTTTTTTTTAAGCAAAGGTTTTATAATTTAGTACTACAGTGATCCCCCCGGGCAGTACAGGGAGCAAAATGAGATGGATAAGCTCCCCCACTAGTATAGAAAATTTTTCTAAAAAAAAAAAAGTAACAGGGGGGGGAAAAACAAAAGCAGTAGCCGCTGCCCCATGGGGGCCAAAGGGTTAACGAGTCCCCCCTCCCGGTATATGGAAAAATTTTACCAAAAATTTTAGATAAGGGGGATTTTTGCTACCTGTTCCCAAAACTAAGGGGCACTATATTTTAGTTTAAAAAATTTTTGCTACCTATTTTACTCCTTTTAAAGGGGGTTTTTTTATTAATTTTCCCTTTTTCAGACTTGACTGTTATCAAAGTTACGCTTCAAATCCAAAAGGGGAGTCTATCTAATATTTTTGACATCATCCCTTTTGTTTGGGAAAATTTGAAGGGAAGGATTACAAAAGCCCCCTGCAATGTTTTTCATTCTACAGAGCTCTCACCTCCCTCCTAGGGTGCCAAACTCCTTTTAAGCAAAACCCCTGCTTTCCCTAAACAGAGCCCCTACATTTCTGTTTTAAACCCAAACACCCACATTGGTTTTTTAAACAGTTTTTTATAAAAAGTTTCCCCCCCGAAAAAAATGATGAAACAAATAAAAAGAAATTTAAAAGCTGGCCCCCCTCCCCCCCCCCTGTTATCAGGGGGAGGGAAAGCAGAGAGCAAAAGGGAAAAAGGCTGGGGGTTTTTTGGGGGGGGAAACAACAGGGTATAGGGCTGGTTTAAAATGGGGAAGAGTAATCTAGCACTACAGACTCAGGGAATTGCCCCGATCCTTCACCTTAGAGGGTGAGGATGAAAAAGGAGGAAAATCACACAGCTTTTATTTAAAAAAGATCATCCTGCATAGAGAAGCGGGGGCACCCAAATTTCACTTTCGATTTACACAGCTCAGAAGGGGGTAAAACACAAAAGTGCAGGCCCGCCAAACAGAACACAGGGGCCCTTTCCCGTCCAAGGCATGTCCCAACAGCTGAATGGGCATATCACCCCCAAACGCAGAAAAGGGGGGGTGGCCCCACCACCTTCGCATTTAGGTTTTATAAAAAAACCCCAGATTAGCTTAAATCGCCCAATTTTAAGTGATTTAGGTGGGTGCAAACCCCAAAAGCAAAAGTGGGTTATTTTTTTTCTGCCCCATCATTAGAGATATAATCTTAGTAGCGAGAAAACCCCTTTAAGTTTCCTCTCATTATGGGGTCCTATCTCATTTTGCTTTGGGGCCCTATGAATGCTAGTGTCGCCTCTATAATGTATATTACGTTTTCTATACCAATTGGCAAAGCTTAATAGTACCATTTAAAACAGATCAGATCAGCATCAGGCCAGAGGAAGACAGCGTCTAGAGGGTTCTGCCTTCAAAGTATATTTATATATACTGTATATGTGTAAAAACATTATGTTATGAGGCTACGTTTACCAGGACACTCACAGCCTTTGCACTTCTAAGGACTATGGTTACTCTTTGGTGGTGTTTTTAGATTAGGGTACTGTTCCGTTTGACACTGGTTAAACCGAACTTGTGAACAATATTAGGTTAAGGATGTCCTGAACCTGAATTTTTCATGCAAACCCTTACAGTAACCCTAACTTAAACTAGGGGTTAGTGCCCTTACTGGTGTGAAGGGGTTAGCCTACTGTTACCCAGCGCCTCTGGTTAGGCAGCACTCCCAGTCTAACATCACCTCTACTTTAACATCACTTGCAGTCCGGCAAGGGTTTCTCCTATGTGACATTGGACCAGAAGACGCCTCAGAGCAGAAGAAATATCAGCATGAGAGTGTCTCCAGACCAAAGCACCAAATCAAATCACTTGGCTTTAGGTCGAACTTGACTTTAACCCATATTCTAAGGGATAAGATAATGATGAAGATGACAAGATAGAAGAAGGAAAATAATAATGATGAACATAAAGATGGTGAATAGTGTAACCTGTGGAACCTGTCACTGTTTGGTTTGACTAAACTTTTTAAAAAATTTGGATTTAGGACATCCCACTCTGACCCTAGCACTGACCCTAATCCTAACTATAACTGAAACCCTAACCCAAAGTTGGAATTATAGTTAATTTTTTTTTTTTTTACTGGTGTATAGTGGTTGACGTACTGCTCTGCAACTCTTCGCATCCAGTGGTGATCTTAGTCCAATGTCTCTTCTCCTCTGACATCATATAAGGGTTTCTCTTATATGGCATTGGACTGGAAATATGGTCTGAGCAGAAGTGATGTCAGACTTGGAGCACCGCAAGACTAGATGTGATGAATGAAATCACTCTCCCAGCGCTGCACCCCCTACATCTTCTTCCTCATCTCGGTCTACCACCCTACCCGCTCTCTCCACTCTGCTGATGATCTTAGACTACATGCCTCAGTCATCCGAACCTCCCATGCCCGCCTCCAAGATTTTTTACGTTGGGCACCGGTCCACTGGAACATGCTACTGCGGGCGATCAGTCACTCTCGCAACCCTCATCATTTTAAGAGGGCCTTGAGAACACATTTTCTCAGTCTGGCCTACCAGAATCCCTATTTACTAACCCCCACCAGCAATCACACACATCTGTCACTCCCTACATTTGAGAAAAATGAGTCCACAGCACTCGTTTGGGTTTATGCTTGCCAATTCAAATATTTTATAAAGGAATTTCTGATCATTTACAAAATAAGGTTACATTGTAAATGATCCTAAATTGCTTTATAAAATATTTGAATTGGCAAGCATAAACCCAAACGAGTGCTGTGGAATCATTTTTCTTTATTGTTTATGAGTTGAAAATACTCTTTCCACTTAGCACCTTTATTTTCATTACCTTGTGCACATCATTTTGATTAATACTCCCTACACTTGGTCACCCACAGGCACTTATCTGTATATAGATGTATTGTCAGGGTGGCAGGTTCATCCAATTTATATGTAAACCAACTCGTATTTATGAAACATGGCCGGACCATTGTAAACTGAGCACTTCTTACCCTTCGTCTCACCCAGACACCCTAATAGCTTGTAAGTTCCTGCAAGCAAGATCCTCATACCTTGGGCCACATGTATGAAAACTGTTTAGGTCTAAAACTGACTTTTTTGCTCATAGTAACCTTTGGGCAACAAATTGAGTTTTAGACCTAAATAGTTTTCATACATGTGGCCACTTGTGTCTTATCCGTAAGTAGCTTTTGTTGTGTAATGTCTTTTTGTCTGTACTTATACCCTCTACATTGTAAAGTGCTACGGAATATGTTGCCACTATATAAATAAAGATTATTATTATTATTATTACATGTATTCAGGCAAATTTGACTTTGACTTGAAACCTATGTGCAATAATACTCTTAAGATTCCTGTGTTGTGATCAGATTCTAAATTGGGACTTGCTCTTTTTGTTCTTGAATTCAGTTGCTGAATAAAAATTAGATTTTTTTTTTTCCCAAACCCTAGTTATTGAAGGTTAAAAAGCACTAGCAAGGTTAAAGTATGGAATGAGTATGGAATTATTATTTTTGGAAAGATTTCTGGTACTTTTATGAGGGTGTACATTTATAATACAACCCACCTTCACTGTAACATATAAACTGAATTCTAGTGAGAGGTTAGGTTTCTCCTTAAAGGACCACTCTATTTTTTTCTCTTTAGTGCATTAGAAATTGCTTCTAGGTACACAGTAGTGCCAGCTATTTTCCTTACCTGCAGCTAAATACAGGATTTCTCACTGCTGCCACTGGGGCATGTGACCTGCACTCTCAGTTGCTGAAACACAAGTGTGACCCAGAAGTGAATCTCTCTGTGCATTCCTATGGGAGCTTCAATGTCTGTCTCATAGGAATGCACAGAGAGACAGACTTCTCGTCAGCATCAAAAGCACAATATCTTTCGGGGCCAACCCAAGTGGGGGTTTCATGTGACCTAACAGAGATTTTTTTTTGCCCCCTTTTAAATTGTCCTGTTTTTCACTCCCAAAAAAGAAAATTTTAAACCAAAGTGCACCTAAAAGCAATTTCTAACGGACTAAGGGAACAAAAAAAACTTGGAGTGAACCTTTAAGGAGAGCACAAAAAATGTATACAGAGTTTTATATGTATTACATCTAATGCTCCCTAAAAAAAAATTGGGGGACAAACTAGTTTTTTAAGTACTTTTAAAGGAACTTTTCCCAATATTACTTTTTCCCCTTATGGGGGGGGTTTTTTTAACAGGGGGTTTTTTTGTGTTGCCGTTTTTTTTTAACCCTTTTTCCTTTGGGGAGTCTTTTTAAAACCATAAAAAGACTAGGGGGCACCCTAAAATAAAATTTACACTAAAAAAGCCCAATTTTTCCCCCTGAAAAATCTAACAAAAAGACAATCTTTTTGCAAAAGCTGGGTCAAACCTAAAGAAATTTTTAAAACCCTTTTAAAAAGCAATAAAAAAGGGTTTAAAGAAGGTAAAATTGTCTTTGCTTAGAATGGTTTTCTTACAGATATTTGTACTTTTTTTTTTTCCCCCGGATTTTGGGGAAAGGTGAAAAAAAAGGGGGTTGGGGAAAAGTAACTAACCAGACGGGGGAAATTTTTCACTATTCTCGGGGAACATTTTCTCATTGAGAATAAAAGCTAAAAGTAGAAATAGAAATGCACCAACATCTAAAGGTTTAATGAGAAAAACAAAAGTTTAAAAAAAGTTTGTAATAAAACTTGACTTTTGTTGATGCAATGTTTCAGAAATGTTGCTCGAGACAACATGAAATTTATTAACCCACATCAAGCATCATCTTCAATCGGTCTCCTAAACTCATTTATATGGAAAAAATTCCCACAGCCCTTTTTCCCTAGGCCAATTAACTTTCAAAAGGGTGCAAGCCCCGAGCACGGGAAAAACCAAATTTTTTTCTTTTGGAAAAATTGGGTTTGGGGGTAGATTTAAAATAAAATTGCAATCTTCCTTCCCCCAAAATCCCGCATAATGCCCCATAGCAAAATGAAATGGGCCCCAGCACCTAATGACAAAAAATTAAAACAGCAGCATAAGTAGCAATAATTAAAAGTATAAATAATTTTTGCCACACATCAGGGAACCCACCTAGTATGGCTGGAGAACAGAAAGCCACTACTTGCCCCCTATAATAAAGAACTATGTTCTTGTACCTCATTGGGGTCCCATCATCCTCTAGGTTCCATAGCAGTCTAATGGCTCCCTATGTCAAAATTATCCCCATGGCCCCTACATCTTTTAAAGTAAATAGAAGCCCCCATCTCACACCACCCCCCCCACTCAGGCTAAAAAATTTTGATGCTAAAAACCCTTTTAGTTTTTTAAATAGAACCGTAAATGCTCTGAATACAAAAGGGTATAGTACCATTGGCATAACAAAAGGGCCAAACAAGGGGGGGCACTTCCCGCCCCAGCCCCCTGAGCCAGGGGAAGGATTTTACAGAAATCACCCTCCACCACAAACGGGTGCTGCATTGTTTGGGTCTCAAAAACCCAGCCACGGGCGGGAAGTTTTAAAAAAAACCATCTTGAAACACCCTAATCTTTGTATTACAATGCATCAGGCTGTATAAACGATCGCGCACCCTAGTGGTGTAGTACCCAATTTTCTTTTTTTTTATGTTTTAAAGTGTACAAAAATAAAAAATATTAAAAGTTTTAAAAACCCCCCTCCCCCCCCTTTCCCCTTTTTTACGAATAAAAGACTTTCAATGTACCCGAGTTTAGCACTTTCTGGGCCCTTTAAAAAATAGAGATCCTAGATTCAAAATCCCCCCCAGAAAACCAAAAATTTTGGGTTTTTTTTTTTCCCGTGCAAATATTTGATTGAGGGTTTTTTTTTTTAAAATCTATTTAAATTTTTCCGTTTTTACAATTACTAAAAAAGTACCAAAAGGGGGCAGAATAAATGAAAGCAAAACCCGGGGTAGAGCACTCGCTCAGCAGTTTAGTGTGGTGGGTTTTCCCAAAAGGGGGATAGAAATGACAGTAGCCGTCTGAGAGGAGAGGGGGACGTCTGAGCATGTGCGAACCAGGACTGAAAGGGGCTTTCAGCCCTGGTCGTTTTCCCCTTGGGGAAAGAACGGGAAACTATGGATCACTAAGGGGGAGCTTAAAAAAAAAAATGGTTCAGAATTTTTTAGAATGATGAATGGTGAAAATGTTTATTATTTAACTTTCAAGCTTCCCACTTCAATTTTACTTTGTGGTAAAATCCCTTTAAACTTACCGGTCTATAGTTTCCTGGATCACTTTTTGACCCGTTTTTGAATATTGGAACCACATTTGCTATGCGCCAATCCTTTCAGACATACCCTGTTACAATATAGTCCATAAATATTAAAAATAGGGACTTAATTCCCTTAGTATAAGAGATTGCATACCATCAGGACCTGCTGATTTTTCTATTTCAACATTCTTAAGGCGGAGCTGCATTTTCTCCTGGATTAGACAAGAAACATTTAAGGTGGAGTTTACCTCATCCCTCTGCTCATCAACAGGAAGGTCATTTTCCTCAGTAAATATGGTAGAGAAAAAATTGTTTAATAGGTTTGCTTTTTTCACCGCCCTCTACAATACTTCCCTCACTACTTTTCAAAGGGCCAACATTTTCAGTTTTTATCTTTTTTTCTATTTATATAGTTAAAAAATAGTTGCCTTCCTCCCCCTCAGTCCCTAGTTTAAATACTCATCCAACTTCCTGGTCATTTTGTCCTATCATAGAGCTGCACCCTCCCCATTTAGGTGCAGCCCGTCCCTAGCATAGAGTATGTAGCGAATACAAAAGTCAGCCCAGTTCTCCAAAAACCCAAATATCTCTTTCCTACACCAATTTTTGAGCCACTTATTCTCGAATCTCCTGCTGCCTATTTGGTGTTGCCCGTGGTACAGGTAATATTTCTGAAAATATTACCTTGGAGGCCCTTGCCTTCAGCTTTTGGCCTAATTCCCTGAAATATTTTTTAAGGACACTCCACCTACCTCTAACTTTGTCATTGGTGCCAATGTGGACCATGACAGCTGGATTCTCACCAGCCCCACCCAGCAATCTGTCAACCCGATCTGCGATACGTCGAATTCAGGCCCCAGGAAGACAACATACCATTCGATGATCCCGGTCTTTGTGACAGATTGCCCTGTATGTTCCCCTAATAATGGAGTCCCCAAGTACCAACACCTGTCTAGCCTGCCCTGCACTCCTATTCCCCAGTGTACTGGAGCAGATAGGGTGCTTGCTACCCCAGCGAGTGCTTGCTCAGTGAGCAGCAGACTCGCTTCCAAGTTGGCAATAGATCTCAGTGTTGCCACTTTCTCATTTAGATCCAGAATTTGGGCAGTATGCCCCCTTTTGCATACATTGACAATGCTGTACAGTGCACAACCCGTGCAATCATGAATCATGGAACTCATGGGGATATTACAAAAGTCAGAGACAAGATATAAACAGGTGATTCAATACAATAGTCTCCTAAACTTCCCAAATCTAAAGCCCCTTAATCTTAAATCCCCACACTTAAAGGGAATGTGTCATCAAAAATAACTTATTGTTTAACTAACGTTTTTATGTTAAACACATTTTTAAAGATTTTTTTTTTTTTTAATTTTGCATATCACTTTCAATATTTTTTTTAATAATTCTTAAGTCCTGCAGTTTTCACTTTGGCCACTAAGCCTAATAATAGTCTGACACTTCCTGTTCTGTACAGAAAGATTCTCAGTTGTCTGCTCATTATCAGCACAAAGAGGGTCAAAATGAAAGGAGACACCAGTGTGAATAGATAACACAGGATCCACCAGTCACAAGAGGAGATAGTCACAGTTCACCCTTTCACCTCCCTGCACAGTGACTTCTTCCCATGTCACAGAGCATGACAAGAAAACTCTCTTATAGAAGTTAATGGGACTGAGAGTCTTTAGTCTCCTATGTGCATGAAGCTACTGTAAAGCATCTCTCTGACTGCTGTTAAAGCAGTGCAAACAAGGGCTAGTGGCCAAAGTGAGAACTGCAGGACTTAAGAATTATTAAAAAATATTGAAAGTGATATGAAAAATTAAAAAAAAGCAACAAAAAATTCCTAAAAAATGTGTTTAACATAAAAACGAGACTTAAACAATGACTCATTTTTTGATGACATATTCCCTTTAAGAAAAAAAATTTCAGCTTTATACATCTTCTTTTTCGAAACCTTCCCCATCCAGATCCGGTCCCATATCATTTTAAAACATTGCAGGTATTTAAGTTGTGTCTGAAGGGTATTACATGGAGCGTTTTTGTTTTATGTTTTTATTTTACAATTCTTCACTAATGAAATAGCCTCATAAACCGCTGTCTGTATCTCCTGGTTTATGGCTCGTTTTGAATCATATACTTCAGAACCTGTAAAACCATTAACTCTTTCCTATCATGAGCGAGGCCCTTCACTTGGTTTGGGCTATAGAATCATAACATATCTACTGGGAGGAGTAGGCTCATTATTGGAGGCATATGGGGTAATTAAATCATTGGAAAGCTTTACTCTGAATATGAAGTAGTTCATTATACTAGGTTGGTGGAATAGAATGTAACCGAGCCAAATTCCTAAGGTCTCCAAGTCGGCAGTTAGATACAATAAATACATAAAGTATTGATGAGAGGTAAAGACTTAGCAGTAAAGCTATTCCTTAAATTTTACTTTTCACTGCTATATATTTAGTGTGACTTCTGTGTGGATGTATTTGTTAATGTAAACCCTTCTAAGAAGGTTTCTGCACAGAATATGGACTCCAGGCTATGAAGCTACATGAGTTTATAGAAGAAAAAGTAGGGTGTGTATGAATTTCCCAAAGATTAGCTTATATGTATCTATCCAATGGGTTGTCCAATGAAAAAAAAATTCTCTAAATGATATCTGTCCCATATTTACGTGTAGGCATTCTTGTAATATATTCTTATTGTATTGCCTGTGGGAAGAGTCTCTCAATCAAAACGGGTATTCCAGCGTGTAGGATACCCAAAGCTTCATTCACACATACAAGCTAACGCGTTTCTGACCTCAATGGGTCCTTGTTCACAGATTACCACACACTTAAACTTTACACAATTACAGGCAGTCCCCGACTTACACCGTTCCGACTTACATCTGTCCCCTAGTTACAAACGGAGACTTATGGGGAATGCTGGCACTTGTAGTTCCATGTTCCATAGCAAATAGTAGCTGTGGAACAACAATTTCCAGTGTGCCACAACAACACATGAGGTGAAAATGAGGTAATATCTTCTTAACAGGGGCACAGACAGCAAAACAAATGTAAAAACCCTTCCCTGCACTATCCAAAAAAAAAAAGAAAACTTTTGTGCTGTTGTTACATTTAATAAATATACCTGTTCCGACTTACGTACAAATTCAACTTAAGAACAAACCTACAGTCTCCATCCCATTCATAACCCGGGGACTGCCTGTATATGCAAAAGTTAAACCCAATGAAATGAAATCACATGTTAATGGGAGTTACCTGGTATCCTAGTAGCTGGAATAGCCGTTTGGATTGGGAGAATCTTTCGCCTATGTTTGAGCGTGGACTGGTAGCTCTCCGTGCGAGACACCGATATCCTCCTCTGAAGCACCACGAAAATTGCTTATTACGGCACAGAGAAAATATAACGGAATACTCTGTTGGATATACGATAAAGGTCTAAAATATATGGAAGACGGGGTAAGCTGCATATGTTTACTCTTGCTGTTGTATTGTGTTGCCTGTGGGCAGTTCTACATCAGCTAATAACAGGAAGCTCAGTAGTTCTGTGTCTCTATATGCAGAAAACAACTCTGTGTTGAGCCCAGTTGACCAAAGGGTTTAGCTCTTTTTAGGGGAGCTATTGAAACCATACATCTTTTAAAGGGAGGTAAGAAACAGGAGTTGTGCACAGAGACTGAGTTTGGGAGGGAGGAATATAAACAAATAGGGAAGGAAAAAAATTTAATAGTTTGCTCATCATGCTTAGATAATCGGCCAGCTTTAAGATATATGAACATTGCACAGAAGAGACGTTACGTTGGGATGGTCTAAACTTGAAATCTGTAGATATTTGTAATCTAGCCCACATCCACAGGGATCACAAACAAGAAACAGCTCTGTGTTGAGATCAGGAGATCAAGTGATCAAAGAGTTTGGCTCTTTTCAGTAACAGCTATTTTAAAAAAATTTTCTTTGTTCAAAGGGAGCTCGGAAACAGGGGGTGTGAATGGAGACTGAGGTGGGGCGGGAGAAATGTGGACAAATAGAGAAGGAAAAATAGGTAACAGTTTGCTCACCACGCGTAGATAATCAGCCCGGGTTCCCCCATAAATGAAACAGGAAAAGAGACGGGGCCCCATTTTGGGGTGGTTTTTTAAAACTTCCAATCTGTTTGATATTTGGGAAAACCAAACCCCCTTTCCCAAAAAGAAATAGATGTTAAGTTTCATTTCATCTCCATTAAAATTTTTTAAATAAAGGGTGGCACAGATACTGTAAAAACATTTTTTATGGGGTTTTGAAAAACCCTCATAGCTATGACCACGGATCCCCCTTTCCAAAGACCCCCCTCCAGGCTGTGGGGGGCAGGGCGCATACCGCCAGATATTGGATTGTATATTTTGAGGAGTTTATTTTCCCCCAATTTTTACTGTGCACTTTTCCTTCCCCTTTTAAAGGGCCCTTTTAACGTGGAAAAAGGGGGGGCCCGGGCCTGAATGCATGGTTTTTGTGGGGATAGTGGAAAAAACCTCCCGTGTTTTCCAAATAAAATCCCAGGGATGACAGTTTGTGAAATATTTATTTTTAAATTTTTCTGTTTTTGGGCCAAAAAGATTCACAAAGTTCCCCTTTCCCCGTATTTGCAAAAGAGGGACATGTACAGCCGTTTTTAAAACTGCTAGAAAAAAAAGAGAAAACCCGGGCAGGGACAAATTTTGGGTAAAAAGGGGCCAGGATTCACAGTCATTCCAGGGAAAAGAGGAGAGCCTGCCTGTTTCACAGACCCCCATCATAGAGAGAAGAGAGAGGAGAACTCCCCGGGGGAAAGGGAAAGGGCAAGCTACTAGGATTGCGGGACTGCCTGCAGCCGGAAACCCTCCAACCCATCCAAACGCCCCCTGTGGGCAGGGGTTGCCGGCCATCTTTTTAAAGGTTTCCCCCAAACGGATGGTGCACCCAACGGGGCTAAAGGCTGTGAGAAGGCCTTTATATTTGTTAAATTTTGTTTAGGCTTTAGTTACAGGCCAAAGGGGGTTTTTCCCCAAAAACTTCCCCCTGTTTTTGGCTTGGAAGTTTTTCTATCGCAAACCCTTAGCTATTTGAAACCCGGTTTTATCCCGTGAGGGAAAAATTTGTTCACGGGTGTTTGGGAGGGAAGTGGGGAAATCATTTAAAACTTGTAAATTTCTGTGTTTCAACCCCGAGCCCCCCGCCCAAAGCCCCCATACAAAAATTGTTTCCCCCTTGGTGATTTAAAGGGATTAAAAAGGGGGAAGGGGGTTAAACGGCCTTTCCCAACCCCACATTAGGTAAAGGGTTTTCCCGGGGATCCAAACCCAATAAAACTTCTGGCCCCGGGGCGCTGTGCCAGCACAGGGGCCCCATGGGTACTTTTTTTTTACATTTGTGTTTGGGGGATCCCGTTCACCCCTTTTTTTAGAGAATCAAGAAAACAAACCGTTGGGTTTATTTGGGGTTGGAGTTTAGTTTTTTCCCTTGTTTTTCCCTTGGACTTCGCTTGTATTCCCCGGGAAACCCGCCAAAAAAAGCAAAGTCCCCCGGGGGCCCCCCCAGTTGTTTTGGTGCGAAAAAAAGATGGCAGGTCTCCCGGTTTTGCGTGAATACAGGGCTAAATGCCCCAACCATACATGAAGCCTATTCCCCCCCCGCGGATTGAAGAGTCCTGTCCCCCTCCCCCTTTGGGAAAGCAAAGTTCTTTTCGACCCTTTGGGCCTGGGGCCCGCGGATCTGGCAGGTTACCATTGGGGGGAGAAGGATAGGGCAAAGACAGCTTTCATTTTTGGGCCCATGGGGGCTCTATGAGTTTTAATGGATGCCGTTTTGGGGGTTTCCCAAAGCCCCAAAGGGGCATTCCAGCGGGGTGTTTGGGAAAACTTTCTAAAGGGGGTCTTTAATTTTTTTGGGCGGTGGATCTAAACCGAACCCTGTGGTGGTGTTCGGAATTCGTTTGACGACCATCTTTGGGGAAAATGCAGGGAGGTTTTTGGAACGACTTCGGGGACCATGGGCTTAAGTGCCACTCTTCCCCAGCAATAAAATACTTTTGGGGGTGTGGGTCACTTTTTAATGGGTAACAGGGCCCCCCCCCCAGGGAAGGTGGAAGCAGGGCCAAAAATGGCCTCCCGGGCCCTTTTACACTACGAGAGTTTCAGGGGCCCAAAAATGGGGTGGTGGGTTTTATACCGGGAAAGGGTTTTTTACCCCCTTTTCCCCTCCCTCTGACGGGCCCCCTTTAAAAGAGTTACTTAGGGGTACTTTTGGGGGGTTTCCAAAAAAAATCGCCCCAATTTAGTGGGGACCTCAGCCCGCAAAGGGTTTTTAAAGCGGTAAAAAGGGCGTGAACCCGTGTTCCAAAACCCGGGCCCATGGGCCCGGGTTTTGACCCCCCCCTTTCTGCTGTAATAATGATGGGAGTCTAAATGGGTTGGGGGTGTGCTTTTCCCCAATCAAAGGGGGGACGGAAAAGGGTAATTGCCCAAAGCCCCGTTTGGGCCCTTTCCGGGGGTCAAGCACAATCCCGACAATTATAGCTCCTTTAAGTTGTTTAAAAATTGGCCCTGGTGTGGGGCCCAAAAATGAAAGGGGTTTGCCAGAATACCTGACATGCAGGGGGGGACTATCATGAACCCCCAAACAAACCCTTTTGGGGCAAATTTTTAAAACCCCTAAGCTTGGAGCCCCCGAGCAGAGATGGGTGCCACCCCCTCAAAATACCAATTTTTCCCCATTAAATTTGGTCCCGGGAAAAAAGGGAAAGGCATTTCCTCTCCCGGGTCCCAGTCAGACTACCTCCCGGGGCATTGATGAGGAATTTGAGGACACTGAAATGCCCGACTTTTCCCGTTCCCTGCATTCCCCGGACGGGGGCAACCCCAAATGGGGTGTGTTCCTTGCATGCCAAAGATGTTTTGGGGGTGACAGTGGCTGATTGGCAGAGGGTCCAGGATGGGTTGCCCCGATTTTCAGAAAGTTAAGGGGGGTTTCCGGTTTCGGGGGCCCGGCCCTGACCAAAGGGGCAGGGGCCCAAATGACTCCGGGGGGGGCAAAAAACTGTTGGGCAGTGGGATAAGCTGGGGTGTTTTTCCCCGGGTCTCCTGTTTTCGGACCAATTTTACTTACAATCATTGTTGCGCACAGACAAAAAGAATTTTTATCCCCAAAGTCCCCTTTGGCCAGAGGCCGCTAGGGAAGGGCCCTTTTAAGAGGGCCCAAAATTTGGGGGTCACAAAAAACCCATAAGTGGGTTCAACGACTGGTTTTACTGCCCCCCACTTGTTAACATGGTTCTGAAGCTTCCCTTTAAAATGTCCCTACCTTTGGGGTTTTGAAAGGCCCTGAACAAACGGGCTCCCGTTCAGACCATGGACCCTCTTCGCCCCCCAGAGCCCTGAAAGAATTAACTATGTGCAATTGGGTTTTCCCGCCTTGGGCATTCCCTACTGCCCTTTGGGCATGACAGACCATTTCCAAGATGGGCCCTGGCTGTAACCCCCCCAGGGATCAACTGGGGAGAGCTTTCCCCTGAAAGGGGGTCTGGCCCAAGGGACTTTTTTTACAGGTGTTTGGGGGGCCCACCCGAGGATACAAAATTCCCGACCAACGGGGGGTGTTTCCAAAGGGGTATAAGGAGCGAAACTGTACCCCCTTGAAAGGGATTGAGCCCTTCCCCGTACTAACCCCTATCATCCGCAGGGGGAAAGGAAACTTTGAGGGTTTAAACCGCAAACCCCTTTTCCAGTGCTTGCGGGAAATTTAAAAGGACCGCCAGAAGGTAGGTTTCCCGAGTAAACCCGCCTGAGCTGATGGGGCCTATAAAAAATTTGGGTTTCACAGTACCACAGGTTACTCTCCCCCAACATGTTTTTAAGTTCGGAAGGGCCAGGTCGAGAGATTTAGGGTTTCACATCCCCAAATGGGCGGAAACACCCCGACCAAACCCACGGCCTGGGGCCAGGAACACCCCGCCCGACTTTCGGACGGTGCAAAAGGTTGTAGGAGAGCGTCTTTAAAACAAAATGGTCAACCCAACCCAGGCCTGAGGCGAGAGACAGTTTTGCCCCCCGGGGACGGGTCATGGTCAGGGTAAAGGCCATCTGGGGGAAATTTTGGTGTGGGGGGGGGAGGCGAATTTCCCCCCCCATTTGGTCATGAGAAAAGGGGGACTTGCCCTCCCAGTTTTCCCCAGGTAAGGGGCCCATTGGGACAAAGGGGGGCCCCTCACGAAATCTGCACAGAAATATGTTTGGGGGCGCCCGGGGATTTTTTAAGGGGCCTGAAATACCCCCCGAAGTACCCTTAAACCCCCGTCCAGCAGCCTCCCTTAGTCGAAGAATGGTGGGCTGTCCCTTTTCCGGTGTTCCAAAATGAGGTTTTCCGCTGTTTAAAAATTCTTTCCAAACCCAGGGGGGAGAGGGACCCGCCAAAACCCCCTTCCCCAAAGGGGGGGTGGGCCCGAAGCCCCTGGAAACCCTAGGGGCCCCCGTAGGAAATTTTTTTTAGAACCCCAAAGCGGGGGTACCCCCCCCCCCCGGGTAGCGCAAAGTTTGTGTGGGGAGGGTTGTCGGCGCCCAATTTTTTAAATGGGTTGGGGATGTTTGGGTTTTTGGAACAGCCCCCTGTGTTTTCCAAGTTTAAAATCCCAAGCATGACAAATTGTGAAAAAAATTTATTTTTTATTCTACTGTTTGGGGCCACAAGGAAAGTCACTATGTTTCCGTTTTCCAGTATATGCAAATGAGGGAATTTTCAGCAAACCGTTTTTAAAAAGTTTCTAAAAAAATCAGAGGGAAAAACCCGCAGGGCATTTGGGGGCTAAAGGCCAGGATTCACAATTTGTTTTAAAGGGGAGAGGAAGCCTGCGCTTCAAAAAACCCATCAAAGGGGGCAAAAGAGAGAGGGGAAACCCCCTGGATTAAAAAAGGACAAAACTGCCCGGGGTTTGCGAGGACTGGGGCTGCGTTTCCGGGACCATCCACCCATCCATCTGCAACCCCCGAGGAAAGGGATTGCCGGCCCTCTTTAAGGTTTCCTCAAAACGGATTTCTTTCACGCCACGAGGGTCGGACTGTGAGGGAAAGGGCCTGAAAAATTAATTTTTAAATTTTTTAGGCTCAGTTTTCGGCCAAAGGGGGTTTCACAAATACATCCCCTGTTTTAAAGGGCTTGGAGATTTTTCAATGCCCGTTAGCTACTTGAAACCGGGTTTATCTGTGAGGGGGAAAAAAATTTTTTTTCATGGCCCTTTGGGGGGGAAGGGGTTTAAAAAATTTTTAAACTTTTGTTAAACTTTTGTTTCTTTCATCCAAAGGAGGCCCCTGCAACCAAAAACACCCACACACAATTTTCCCGTTGGTGGGGTTATGGAAATTTAAAAAGGGGAAAAAAGGATTATCGGCCTTTTTCCCAGCCCCCCGGTTATTTAAAGTTACCCGGGCATCCCCGAGAGTACACTTTTTGGGGGGCGGCTGTGCAGCACAAAGGGGCCCAGGATACTTATTTGCAATTTGGGGTTTGGGGGGGTCTGTTCCCCATCTTGTTCCAAAAAAATTTTTAAAACAAACCGTTGTTGACTGGTGTTGGAAATCCCTGTTTTTGTCCGTGACTTCGCTGGGATTTTCCGGAAAACCTCCCCGGTTTCTCGGGTTTCCCGTGGCTTTTTCTTCATTTGAGGGTATTAGGTTAGGGGCCCCCTGGATGAGGGGCCTTTTACCATTTGTTGGGCAAAAAAAACTTGAAAAACTTTTCGGGGGGAACAATTTCCCTTTTTTTTTTGTTTTTAAATAAAAGAAAAACAAAAAAGGGGTTGTATCCCTTTTGTAAGGGAAAAATTTTTTTTTTTATTAATTTAAAGGGTCTTCAAAAAAAGGGGCACCCTTTTCAATTTGTGCCTAAACAGGTCCTACCAAATTTTAGATTTTTCCCCCCTCAAGGTTTAAAAAAAGGGGATGCAATTTAAACTCCTTTTGGTTGGGGTTTGCTCGGATTGTTCATCCCCTTTCCGGGGAATTTTGCCTTTTTGTCCCTCCCAATTTGGGGTTTGGTAAATTTTTTTGAAAAGGGGGGTTTTTTTCCCTTTTAGGCTGTTTCCAGGGGTCACGAGCCGTTCAGACTCCCTTTCCCGGGTTTAGGCTGTGGTTTTTTTTGGTTCTGTTCAGTGATTAGCATATTTAACTTCCCCATAACCAACCCAAGCCCCTTTTTAAGGAATAAATGCAGGAATTTTTTAAACTTCCCTTTAACAAAAACTCATAGTCTTAAAAAGAACATAAGTTTATTTTTAAAATTAAACCTTTCCCTTTTAAAAAGTTAGAGGGTAAAACTTTGTTCCCAAACCCTGGGGGACATCATCCCTGCTTTCCTTTCCCTTTCAGAAAGGATGATATGGACGGTAATTTTAGGGGGAACCCCCTTGTGTGCATTCAAAGCACATAAAATCTGATGTCTCGGGGGGTTTTTTTCAGGGCAAAGGGCAAAAGGCAATGTACAGACTTTCCTTGGGTTAATTTTCGGGTTTCGGACTGTAGGTTTGGGTTTTTATTTGGGATTTTAAGGGGGAACAGGGGTTTTTTGTATTACATGCAACTCCGGCCCAAAGGTTTTTTTTGTTTTTTGAATAATGCGGAAGGGTTTTTTACATTTGGGTTTTGGCCGGTCTGTGCCTCTTTTCATCCCCAGTTTGGGGGTTTTGTGGCCCTGCTTTTAATTGTCCCTTCCACAGTTTAAAAAAAGGGTGTGGAACAAGAACCTTTTAAAGGTTTCCCGCAAAGCCCCCCCTAAGTCTCCATTTGTAAATAAGGGGGAACGATGTAAGTCGGAACGGTGTAAGTCGGGGAATGCCTGTATTTGGAAACAGACTTCATTTATCTCTAACTACATGTTAAAAGCTAATCATTGTAGTGAGAAAACAACTTTAAGTGCCGGCTATGCTCTGCTGTATGTGGTGTTTGAAAATTTACTATATTTTCAGTCACAATAGCATGCACCAGAATCTATACAAATTAAAAATAGATGTGTGGGGAAACTTTGTTTTTTTTTCCTTAGCTTAGACAACCTATCAGACCCTTGTTGAGTCACTGCCCACCTATCTAGCTGCTGTCCATGGTGGTTACTCTGGATATTAGCTGGTGGTCATAATAATGTGACTTGACTGTGTACAGCATATTCATACAATGCGTAACAGACACACTATGAAGACCCATGGTACCTATCATGCATGCTGTTTTTCGCATACGGTAGGTGAGAGGTTCCCTTTAACCCTTTAATGACGGTCCACTGCCTTTTGATTGCCGTGCTCCGTGACTACAGAAGAATCAAAGGGGATTCTCCTGCTCTATTGGGTCATAGGATTCCCAGGGCCCGATGGAGCCTGAGGGATAGCTATACAGTCAGCCCTAGGGACATTGAGTAGCCCCAGAGCTCTCTGAATAGTAAGGCTGCTGTCAGGGCACACTATGTGTTGCCCTGACAGCAGCCTGTGCCATAATGACACATAGTGTAATGTATTAACATAAAGAAGTATACAGGAGAATGCTAATACAATGTAAAAAAAAAGAATTAAATAGGGTTTTTTTAAAAGCTAAAAACATAAATGCATGGGGAAAAAAAAATGATCAAAAATATTTAATAAAAAAATTATTATGCATATATTAAACACCCTACATATAATTGGTATTCACATGACTGTAATAAAATGTAGAATAAGGGCATGTTCACACGGTGGAATTGGCCGCGGGTTTGGCCGCGGGTTTCGCCGCGGTTTCCGTGGCCAAAACCTCATCCAAATCGCGCCCCAAACGCCACCAGTTCATTACATGGTTTCCTTTGGGAAACCGTGTTGATATTCACACGCAGCGGTTTTGGCCGCGGCTCTGGGCGGCGGCCTTGCCGCGCGTGTTTGAGAAGTCTCGTGTCAATTCTGACAGCGAGTCTTCAGCGCGGCGGCCGTGCGGTGTCGCTGCGGGTTTGGCCGCGGGTTTCGGCGCGGTTAGTGCGCGTTTGGGCCACGATTCTCGGCGCAGTTTTTGCCCTGCCTATTAATTTGTATGGGGGGAAAACCTCGGCGCAAACTGCGCACCACCCGCGCTGCGATCGTGCCGCAAAACCGCATCAGGGAACGTGAGTTTCAGACGACGTTTGGACGAGGTTTTGGCCCCGGCAACCGCGCTGAAACCCACGTCCAAAATACGCCGTGTGAACCATGTCTAAGTCAAACAGGTTATTTAGTGTAAAATGTGAATGGTGTAAAAATAATTAAAAAACACTTTTTATGTTTAAAATAATTATGCAGTAATTCATATGTAAACCCAAAGTATGCCCCTAAAGAATACAATTCCTCCAACATAAAACAAGTCCCCATACAACTGCATCATTAAAAAAAGGAAAAAGTTATGACTGTAGAAACGCAAGCTAGTCATTAAAAGGGTGTTTTATGTTTGGTTTGTCCTGCTTCATCTTTCAGTGTGTTCAAAAGGGGAGTGTATGATTTGTTTGAACTGCATATCATATGACCCATCGGGATTGACATCACCATGCCTTTCCCCACATTGTGCTCACTCTAGTCAAGCAAAGGTCTGTTTATGTAAAGAGCTGAGAGTAGCTACAATGTAGCTGAGTAGAGAGCACTTCTGCCTTACAGCATAGGGGTCCTTGATTAGAATCCCTGCAGGAACAAAAACATGTGGATTTTTTTTTTTTATGAATGCACATTCCTGATGGAGGTTTCTTTTTTCCTTTTATTTAGTTACACAGTTTGTCTAATTACTAAGGATAACAGAGGACAGGAGTAGAATGACAGCACCTGGGGTTGAACACTCGCTGAACAGTGAGTGTGTGTGATTGCTAAGCAGGGGATAGACTGATAGTAGCGGTATGAGAGGAGAGGTGATGTCTGAGCATGTGCAGCCAGGACTGAGGAGCTCTTGTCACTGGCCATATCCCCTGGAGATGGGTTATACGTAGAGATGGGCGAATTTCCCGAAATTCGTTTCGTTCACTTCGCCGGCTTGCTCGGCAAAAAATAACTTTGTTCCGAATTACTTCGGGACGAATCACGTTAAAAAACAGCTATTTCCAGGCTGCACAGGCCTGCCCTGCTGTTTGAACGTTGTGCCATGCTAAATATGCCCGAGGGGCTTGGTTTGGTCTTCATTTCAATGTTTTGTTTTAGTATGACACGCACATGACTGCCGCCGCTCTTAGAATCGCTTCCTATAAAATTCCCCGGGCACTTTTAAAAAAGGGAAAAACTGACCCAAAAAAACTGAAGCGGGAATGTTGGCTGATAAAGTCATGCCAGAGGAAGCTGGAAAAAAACAAAATGAGAGCTCAGGTGGCAACATCGTGACAGAGTGTGGAGGGTGACGGCGCCAGCCACAGCAGCATGAGGTCGGCAGTGGCACAATGAATTTCTGGAGGTGGCAAAAAACAGGAATAGGCCAGAGTGGCACAATGACACAGTGTGGCGGTCCGGCAGCAGCCACGCAGCAGCATGAGGTCAGACAGTGGCAAATGACAGGTTTTGTAGGTCACAGCAGCAGACCACAGCAGCAGATGAGGTCAGCAGTGGCACAATGACACATTTGGGTAGGTCACGGCAGCAGCCACAGCGCAGCATGAGGTCGGGACAGTGGCAAAATTGACAGGTTTTGTAGGTCACGGCAGCAGCCACAGCAGCAGCATGAGGTCAGCAGTGGCACAATGACATTTGGAGGTGGCAAAAACAGGAGTAGGCCACGAGTGGCACAATGACAGAGAGTGGAGGTGACGGCGGCAGGAGCAACAGCATGAGGTCAGGAGTGGCACAATGACACAGTGTGGAGGTCACGGCAGCAGCCACACCCAGCAGCATGAGGTCAGACAGTGGCAAAATGACGGGAGTGGGGAGGGGGGGTGGCAATACCGTCCCTGGTAAAGAGGGTTTGGGGTGGCAGATGGAGAAAAACTGTCAGAAGATGTGTGGCATCAGGCGGGGTGGCCGGCATCAGAATAGTGGCTGAGGGCAGGTAGTTTGAACCCAGACTAAAATTTCTCACAGTTTGGGTGAGGCGTCATGGCTGATGTTGTCTGACGCCTAAGGCATTGGTGTGTGGAAAAACTGGCCGTTCACGCCTGATTCATCTTTGACAAAGGTCAGTATTTCCACATTTCCGTGGACAAGCGGGTTCTCCTTGGGGTAACGATGGCCCCCGCCGACTGAACACCCGCTCTGATGCCACACTACTGGCGGGCAGGACAGCTTCCCACTGCAAACCGGCAAGTTGCTGCCACACATCCAGGTTGGCTGCCTCGTCGTCCAGCGGATCTTCTAACTGGGGTGGAAGAGTGCTTTCCAAGGGAGGGCCACCACCTGTTGGTTCAAGGGTCTGGCCCCCAGGTCCTGCTGCTGCTGCTGGCGCTGCACTTCTCACTAGGCGGGGGAAGGAAGTGCTCTCATCAGTGACTCCAGACTTAGGTTGCTGATGATGGAGCTGGTACTGCTCCGACCCCCCCCCCCAAACCTTCCCCTGCAGCCGCCGGCGTTAGTACGTGAGCGTGAAGAACCCCCGGTCAGACCTGTCAGAGGAGGGACGATGCCCCACAGGGGGCAGCGGCCAAAGGGACTACGGAGGATTTCCCTTAGTTTTTGGGGTTTTTAGTCCTCCTCTCTTTAGGGGGGGAAAAAAGGTCCCTTTTTGGGGGGGTTTAGCGGGGTCCAATAGGGGGGGGAAAACCCAAAAGTCATCCCTCTGGGGGATGTGACTTTTCGGTGCCCTTTTGCCGGGCAAATCGCATGCTGGGGGGCCATCTGCAAAAAGGGGGGCTCCCTGCTTCCATCCCCACTGTATACTCCCAAACGGTTTTGTTGGGGTTTAATCTGCCTCGTCTTCCTAATCTCCATCTACCCCCTCCAGTGCTCCTGCTCCTCCTTTTTTGGTCCCCTGGGTAAAAAAACCCAAAACCTCATTTCACCCGCCCAATTCCCTTCTGCCCCAATGTCCCTCCCCTCCTCCTCCTCCTCCTTTTTCGCCCCCCGGGGGATTCCTGGGGCAGCGAGATGTAGTCGCCCCGTCCCAAAAGTCCCCTGCCCGACAGTTTTTTCAGCATCGTTCCAGGACATGAAGCTTTTGGAATGACGTTATTCATCCCATAGTCTGCCGCTGAAAAATAACGGGGCCCCTGGGAATGGTTTTTCAAAAAAACGGCAGGTGTCACGAAAGAGTGCCAACTGGTGCCACCCAAAGGGTTAACAGGGGAGTACTCCGGTCCGACGGAAAATCAAAAACTTTTTAAGGGCCTTTTCTGTTCTTACAGTGGGTTCAACTGTGCAGGGCTGGTTTCCCAAAGGGGGGAAAACTGCAAAATCGAGTGGGTTGGGGGGGGGGCCGTTCGGCCGCTGCAACTAGGGGGGTTTGGGTTCCCCTGGCTTTGTGGGAAAATGGATGAAGGGGTTGCACAGTTTCCGGGCCCTTTTCAAAATCTTCTAAAGACCCGGTTTTGGAAGACTTAGGAAACCCCTTTTCAAAAACAGTTTTGAACCCGTGCGCCATGCAGGGCGCATGGAGCTTCCCTCCCCCGGTTTGCAACGGGGACACCATGTTCCTCCCTTTGCCCTTTCCCCCATGGTTCCGTTTTGGGCGTTGGCGCGGGGGAAAAGCCACACATGGGATTTCTTCGATGCTTTGACGCGGGGAAAGTTCCTCCCTGTGTATTTCCCTTTTCCCCCCCGAGGCAACCCGGGGTGTAAAACCTGGGACACCGCTGTGCCCACACATGTGGGGGGGAGGGGAGAGAAATTGGGGAGGCTGAGATGGTGGGGGGTGGTGGAGGGGGAAGGAGGAGGAGACGGACTTTGGGGAAGGAAGGCCCCCGGGAGTTTGACAACGTGGGGGGGGAAACGCGGGCGTTCCTGTCCAAGTTTGGTTGGTGTCCCCGGGGGCCGGAAGCCATTCAACCAGTGGGTTTAAAAAGGACATGTACGGGCCCCTGACCGTTGTTCCCGCCCGACTTTCCGCGGGGCCCTGCCCCCTTGGAAAAAAAACCTTTAAGTAAAGGAAACTGGCCCTCCTTCTGTTCTACATATTTATGAAGTGTTTGGGTTAATGCCTTTTTGGAAAAAAAATTAGGTTGGAAATCTAACATCTCGGCCCGGAAAAGCCCTTTTAGTTCTACTAAAGGGTGCGGGAGTCCCCCCTTTGGGGGAAAGGGGAGGGAAACTTGCCAGCACCAATAACTTGGGACAGGAGTCGGCCCAGTTTCTGAAACCTTTTGGATGGTTGGACCCCATAATTTGTCTCTTTGCATTCCCTCGTTAAACCCAAACTGCTGGCCCCATGGTAGCGGGGGAGCTGGAGCATCTGGCCGGGAGATGATGTCAAAGGGGAAATTGGGACCCCTTCTGCGGGTGGTGGAGCCTTGACTGGCGAAAAGGTTGCGTGCCACTGGGCGTGTGCTGCGGCGGCCCCGGGGAAGGACCCCCAACATTGGGACCCAAACCCCGGGGCCCCCCGGGAAAGGGTTTGGGGCCTTCGTGTTGACGCGGGCCCCGTTTGGGTGCCAATGTTTGCCCCCTGGCCACGTTTAAACCCTTTTGTTTTACGATTCTACAAAATCCCCCATATTTGGCCCTTCGGTTTCTTAGCAAAAAAACCCCCAAACCCCGGGCGGAGTATCAGATTTTACCTTTTCACGCTCCGCATGAGTGACAAATTGCCGAAAACTGCCTCGCGGGCCCCCTTGAGCCTTTTCTTTTTGGACTGCGAAGCGGGGTTTTTTTCCCCCGGGGCCCCATTGGAAACCGGGCCCTTCCCCGGGGCTGTATACTGTAACCCCACGGAAACCGACCCCAAACTTGGGGTGCGCCGTCCCTGAAGCGAAAGTTGACGCCCTCTTTTTCCTGACGATGAAAAAGCCCTTGCCTCCCCCGGCTCCAAGTGGTTGGCTAATAATCATCTTTTTTGTGTTTCATCGTAAAACGCTGTCCCATCCCCGGGGTTCTTGGTATCCCGGGGCTAACCCAAAACCCAACATTGACCCCCCATGCCACTCTAAAAACATCTAAAACTTTTGGGGGCCTACTGCAAGAAGCAGGGGATATTGGCCCCATTTCTTCGCGCCAAGTTTTTTGCGGGTTTTCCCCCCTCCTAATTGTTCACCCCGCTATATGTGGGGCCCGAGCCCCGGAAACCCCATAGTAGATCTCTGGCTCAGGGGGGAAGGATTTGGGGCAGAGGGGGTTGAGGACAGGTGGGGCCCATGACGCGTTCCCCCGGCCTGCCAAAATTTGGGTTTGTCTGACCCTTCCACCGGGCTCTTGGGGTGGGGGGTTTTCGGGTCATCTGGGAGGGGAAATGGTTGGGCCCGTCAAACCAAACAAGAACCCTTGGGTTGGGAACCCAAAAAAACGGGCCCCTAGATGACAGCGGGGAGTTTTTGGCCTCCAAGGAAAATGGGCCCCCGCTGCGACGTCCCCTTTCTGTGCTGGACCCGTCCAGGGAATGTTTTTTGCCTCTGCCATCACAGGTGAAAAGGCCCGCCAAACCTCTCGTTGACTACTGTTTGTTCTTTAAAAAATAAAAAGACCCCTGTTTGTTTAAGATATTGATTTTTTAAAAAACTACTAGCTTTGTTAAACGTGTTTTCAATTGCGTGTTTTTTAGCCCCCCACCCCAAAAGTTTAAAAAGTTTAAATTTTCCTTTTCTTTGTGAATTAGGCTACAGGAAAAAAAATATATATTTTTTGGGGGTGAAAATGACGGTTTTTGGACGTCAAAACCCAAAAACAGCAAAAACCCCGCTTAAAATTTAACCCCCGGAAAGTAAATTGCGCAAAAGAAATTTAGCCCGCCCAAAAAATGAAGTGGTATTTTGTAATGTAAAAACCCTGTTTTTTTTAAATTTAATTTCAACAAAGGGAAATGGCCCCAGGCCCACTTGGGGTATTAAAAGTATAAAGGGGACTGCAAAGGGGGCAAACCCTGGTTACAAAATCCCCAAAAACCCCAAAAAAATTAGAAATTTGACGTTTTGAGAAGCAGTCCTGAGCAAGCTTTAGACACCACCAAAAACGCGGGATTAAAAATCAGTTTTTTCAGTAACAATCAGCCGCGGGAGGGACCTTCCCTTTTTCAGTATAGTGGGGAGCGGTATGGTCCCCCCATGCGCCCAGACTTATTTAGTTCGGTGGGCGTAAAATCCCCCCGGTCTTGAAAGGGGTTCACCTCTGCACATGAAAAACAGGCTATTCCCTTTTTCCTCCCAGGTGCTTTGCCCCAAAGTAGCGGGCCCCTGTGCTCGCAGCCAAAATTTTTTCAAAGAAAAACCACTTCGTTCAAAAAACGAAAAAACCCCCAAAAAGTTCCGGGGGTTTGTTCGAACCGAAGTTTTCCCGAAAATTTTTAAACGAATTCCCTTTGTTAGAATAATTCGACCAAAACTCTGTTATTTCGCTATTATTTGGGGAACAACTTTTAAAAATAAAAAAGGGGCCGAATTTTTAATAGTGTTTAAAAGGTGAAATGTTTAAAAATTTTAAATTTGGGAAAACTTTCCTTTTCAATTTTTTTTTGGGGGAAAAAATCCTTTTAAAGGTTTTTTTTAGGGCTGGGCTTAAAGGGGTCCCTTTTTTAAAACTATTTAGATGGCTTCATTTTTTAAAATTGGAAATAAAAGGAAAATGTACAGGGAAATTTCTTATAAATGATGTCCTCTCCACTAGTCCCCGGAGTCGATTTGTTATTTGGTTTTAACAATCGACTTTAGGCCCTTAAAAATACCCCAATGGAGTCGGAGGGCCCTTTTCTAACTCTTTTTTAAACCCGACTTTAGCTTTAGGCCTTAACAACCGGCTTAACGAAATGTTAGCGGGAAACAAAACGCAGTAAATTATGTGTCCCCCCTTAAGGTTAAAAGGGTCCCCCCGTAAAATTTTTCGGCCTCTAGTTAAAGGGGGTTATTTTTACTTTATTTTCCCCGTAGGTAGGTCTTTTAGTTTGTATGTACCCCCCAGGAGGGGGTTTTTTTGGAAATTTTTTGATCCCCCAAACAGGTAAAATGGGCCCGGTTATGGGTCCCTTTGCAGGGTTTTTGGGCGGTTATGGGGCCCCTAGCCCGGTATAGGGCAGGGGTTTTGGGTTTCCCCCCGTAGGTATAAAAGGAAAAATTATTGATCCCCCCGCAAAGGGTTAAAAAATTTGGGGTTTGGTTTTGGGGCCCCCAAACAGGGATAAAGGGAAAGGGTTTTTGATCCCCCAAGAGGTATTTGGGGGAGGTTATGGGGCCCCTAGAGGTATATGGGCAGGTTAAAGGATTTCCCCCGAGGTTTTAGGCGTTTTTGGTCCCCCAGGGGGTATATAGTAGATTTTGGGGCCCCCAACAGCACTTAAATTTTGGGGATTTTTAGCTCCTCCTGGGACCCTATACAAGTAGATAATAGCCCCCCTCCCTGCAAAATTTTAAAAAAAAGATAATAGCCCCCTCCCCCGGGCCCTATTAAACCGTAGTAAATAGCCCCTCCCCTGCCATATAACGTGATTAAAAAGCCCCCCCCTGCACATATTAAAAGTAGTTTTTAGCCCCCCCCCTGCACTTTTAAAAGTAGTTTTTAGGGCCCCCCCCTGCACATATGACGTAGTTAATGGGCCCCCCCCCCTGAAAATATTTAAAAGGGGGAAAATAATTTTGTCCCCCCCCAATATAACAGTTAAAAAATAGTCCCCTGCCCAAATAAAACAAGGGAGATAATAGCCCCCCTCCCTGCACATATAAAAAATTTGATAATAGCCCCCCCCCCCTGCACATTTAAAAATAGATAATAGCCCCCCCCCCCTTTTCACAATTTTTTAAAGTTGAAAAATAGGCCCTGCACAAAATAAAAAGTTTTTAAAAAGTTTCCCCCACACATATTTAAAAGTAGATATTAGCCCCCCCCTCCCTGCAAAAATAAAGTTGATAAAAAGCCCCCCTGCACATATAAAAAGTAAAAAGCCCCCCCCCTGCCAAATATAAAGTAAAAAAAAAAGCCCCCCCCCCTGCCCCATTAACAATAGATAATAGCCCCCCCTGGGAAAACCCCAAAATTTAAAAATAGATTAAAAGCCCCCCCTTTCCCCGACATATAAAAGATAAAAGCCCCCCCCCCTGCAATTTTAATAGATTTAAAAAGCCCCCCTCCCTTTCACATTTTAAAAAATAGTTTAAAGGGCCCCCCCCCCTGAAAATTTAAAATAGATTAAAAGCCCCCTCCCTGCACAAAAACATAGTTTTACCCCTCCCTGCACATATAACGTGATAACACCCCCCCCTGAATAAAAGTAGATAATACCCCCTCCCTGCAATATAACAAAGATAATAGCCCCTCCCGCCCATATTACAAAGATAATAGGCCCCCAGCGAATAGAGACAATTAAAAGTAAGACAATGCATCATTACCTGACCCTCGCTCCCTGGTGCCCGGGGTCGCTGCTCCGGTTTTTCTTCAAGGGGGTTTGTGAGTCCCCCGGGGGCCGCGCGGGGGCGCGTGATCGCGCACTCCCCCCCGTGCACCCCCGGCGCGCACAGAGCCGACCCTGGGTTTCCTATACCCGCGGGAGCTCTCTGCCCCGCAAAGCATCTAACGGATGGGGTTTCCGGGGGGCCCCCGCAGCTCCCCGTCGCCAAGGCCCTAAGCCGCTAAGCATGCTTAGCGACTGGTAGCGGTTGGGGACCCTAACGATCGGGGGGGATAGCGGCGGCGCGGGGGACTTTTCCCACAGGGCTTCAGGCTTGGGGTTGCATTGTTCCCCATTCCAGTTTTAATTAGAAGACATTTTGGGTTAATCCTTTAAGTGTTTGTTCTCTAAATTTTAGTAAAGTGTTGGCCAAACCCCTGGCATCTGGGTGCTTCTTTTAAGAGCATCCCACAGAAAATAAAATTTAAAATGTTAAAATATTTTGTAAACTGTTTAGAAAAGTTGTTCTAGTAAAAACTTCTCAAATTTTTAAAAACTCAAAACCAAAATTTTACTTTTTTTTGAGAAAAGTTCAGTTTTTAGCTTTTTCGTTTGTTGTCCGTTTTCGCATTTTTGGCGGCCACCCCAATCACCCTCCATTTTTGGTGACCACCAATCGCTTTCTGCCTTTTGGCGGCCACCCCAAATCAGTGCAGAACCGAGAAGTGTCAAAAACTTTTGTGGGTGTAGGGCTCTCATTGGCGAAAAATCCATGCCATGTTTCTATATATTTTCACTGTATTGCCTTGTAACCCATTTTCAGCCACTCTCTGTACTGTACAGACTGCCTTAGTTCATTTCCATAAATAGTTAGGGATTTTGGGTATTGCTGGCTGCATCTTCCCAACCCAAGCTTTTTTTTTTTTGACATTTGCGGCTCCATAACACTTAACTTTATAATGGATTTATTATAAAGTGTTGGATTGCAAAATATACTCATGCCAAAGTTCAGTTTTTGAATTTTTTTGGGGTTTCGTAATTGTATAACCACCGTCCCCAAAATTCCTATTGTAAAAGGGGGTTTTGGGCCCCCTGGGGTGCGGGGGCCCATAGCAGCTCTACGTGCTCCCCTAGCTACACCCTGCTCGCAAGCTGTCCTATCTTTTACCTTAAAAGGAAGAAGTTTTTACCTCTCAATTTTTTTCTGTCACTCTTAGAGACAAATTGTCTTCATAAGTTGTTCCCGTATCCAGGGTTTTGTTATGGGTGGAAAATTTCCCTTTCCCCAGCTGTTATTTAAAAATTAACCCGAACATCTTCTCCCATTGCTTTAATGGGGTTCGAAAATCGGTTTTAAATAGAAAATTCGAACCCAAATACAAAGTTTGGGGTTTAATGAAAAGGGACTTTTTTCTGTTCACCCGCCCTTTTTGAAGCTTGCCGAAGCAGTTTGGATTCAGAAGCTTGTGATAATGTAGTGACCTAATGCCCAACAGCTGTGTGGAATAACATGGTTGAAGGTTTTCCCCGACATTTTTAGTTTTAAAAAAGTGGCAAAAGGGAAATATGACATTACATTACATTGCTTTTGATTTTGCTGTCTTTCTGGTAGGATCATTTTTATTTTCCGCTTTTACAAAAAATTCCTAGGGTTAATAACCCCCTCTCCTGCTTTTGCAGTGGGCGGGGATAACGTCATCCCTGTTTGTGTCGCGAGGGTTTAAAAATTTCTATGACAATTGTAACCCTTTTAGAGCTCGTTTAAACTTTCTGCGTTACCCCCTCCCCCATCAACAATGTCCTTTTAACAGTCTCAGCTAGGAACAGCAGAGCTGAAATGTCAGTCATTGTTGTAAGACCACCCTAAACCTAAACAGGAAGTAGGACCCAAAAGCTTTAGAACCTCCATATCCCGAAAGGAAAGGGACCCTAAAGTTTAGGGAACCCCAAAACCTAAACAGGAAGTGAGAAACCTAAAGTGTAAAACAGCCCACACCTGAACGGGGGTAGGGCCTTAAACTTTAGAACCACCCAATCCTGAACAGGAAGTGGGGTTGAAGCTGGGGATAAAAATAGGCTTGTGAAACGACAGATGGGAAAAAACCCTTTAAAACAACTTTTTTAAGACTGTAGATTGCTATATAGAAAGCTCTTGTTTAATGTGTTCTTTACTTTCAATGAGGAAACATCTTAAGACCTGATGTGCAAGCCCCAATTTTCCCGGTATTTAGGCTGTTAAACCCGTAAATCCCGTTGTAGTGCTACATATTTATAGGGGTTGTTCAAGATTAGAAACACACAGCTACTTTCTTTAAAAACAGCATCCACAGGTTGTTACTGGTACTACAGTACAGCTCCCAACCAGGAAATTTGTTGTAGAAATTTCCAAAACAGTTTTTTTTTCATCTCAATGGGGTTTTAAAAAAATTATGGGGAAACTGTATGAATTGGCACCCCCAGCGTTTTTTTTTTAAAAAAATTTTAGCATGTGAATAGCCGTTGATATAAACCCGTTTTACCGATGCCCCCCTTTTTTCCCCTTAGAGGTGGACTGCAGGGTAATGTTGGTGCAAACCCTAAATGTGCTGCATTGTAAGCGCAATGGTTGATGTAGTAAAAAATAAAATAAAAAATTAGTATGAAAAAAATGTTGCTCAAAAGTTTATAAAGCATAGAAAGTCCCTGACTACAGAAAGTGACTCATTTTTAAAAAGAAATTAGGTAAATATAAATCTTTAATAAAGTATTTTAATTAAAAAATGAAAAATATAAAAAGCAGAATGAAATTTTTCATTAGAAAATCAACTCCGTGAATTGCATAGTCTCTATAGAGAAAAGAAGTGCGAATACAAATTTTACATTCTTAAAGGGGGTTTTGTCCAAAGTAAAATTGCGTGGGAAGTTGCGAATAAAATAAAAACTTTTCCATTCTTATTATTAAAAAATTCGCCCGATTTTGTTTTAGCTGTCCTTTAGTGATCCATTGTTTACAGTCTCCCCCCAGGGGATACGACCAGGGCTGAGAGATAGTTTTATACTTTTGGAGATATTATAGAATTTAATATTAATTTTATATTGTAGAATTTAATTCTAGTTTTATATATTTTGATTATTATCATAAATTAGTTTTTATTTTTTTTAGTTTTTAAAAGTTGAGAAAAATTTTAATTTTTTGCCCAAAATTGGCAAATCTAGTTAGTTTGCAAAAAAATTTGGGCCCTCAGTCAAAAACCCCCCTTTTAATTGGTTGATGGAAATTTTGGCGTTTGGAGTTTTTTTTGGCTCAAAGCACACCAGAAACCTGACTCAGCCCCATTCATACATGTCGCCCAATGTTCTCACTACCAAAATGCCGAATATATCTTCTTGATATATTCAACCCCCGAGAAGAATGCATACAGCAATGATAGCAAGGCATCAAAATGATATCAATGATACAGAAATTGATGCCCAAATTTTAAGCAGTTCATAAATTATAATCACTCCAAAGTAATTCTCCACTAAAAAAAATTTTCCAAAATTGTCCCCAATATAAGATCCCAAAATAATAAGTAAAGTTAAAGGGGTTTCTCACTAAATTTGATACTTCACCTCAGCCCTTTTTTTGGGTTTCATTTTAAATTCAGGGGGGTTTACGGGTTCCACTAGGCTGCAGTAAAACCGGGTTTTTACTATAGAAACCCAGTGCTGACACCCTTATGAGAGAAAAACAGGTTGTAGCTTTTGCGACCTGAGGGGGTATCAGCCCATACAAGAGGGGGTATCTAGGAATAGGGGACACTGTTAATGGGCTTATTACAAAGTGCTTGTTTTGCAAGATCTTTAACATAAAAAGCAGCGTCCTTGAGTGGACAACCCCTTTTAAAAGCTCAAAAATATTTTAAATCACTGTTTCTGAGCTAGAGGATATGCCTGGTTTCCACCTAACTGCAAATAATAAAAATCCCGGCATGTATTTTTCCACATTTGTGGTTTCGTTGGACAAAGAGACCAGAGAGATGGAATTTTCCACTGGATCCATAATTTCTTTGATAACAAACTGATGAAGTAGAAAATATAGCTTGCTCGTGGACTCTGTGCCAAGTATTTCTCATCAAAATAGTTAGCAGTTAAGAAATACGATACTTACAAGTATTATAGATCGCTCCGCTCTCCCTGTGCTGATGTCATTCTTGATTTGTGTCTTATAATATTCAGTAAATAGCAATATTGAATTTCAAAATAAGTTCAAAGCTCCTTTATTAAAAATGAAATAAATCAGAGACAACACATAGAGGCTTGGGAGATCCTACAGAAAGTGCTTCTTGTAAGCACGTTTTCCTAAAGTTTACCAAAAATAATTTTTTCTCTAAACCCCCAACCATATCCCCTTCCCCCAATTGTAACCCAAAAAACCCAAATTGGAGTTAAAATTTTTTAAAGGTTTATAAGGTTATTCCCCACCAAACATTGGTTTTCAAATTGCTAGGATTTGCCCGTAAAAAAGGGGTAGGTGTGATATCCACCTCTGCAACCTGTGCCTATCTCAAGAACAAGCCCGGAAACCTCTGCCTTTTGAATGGTTGAATCCATTTCAATGGGAGTTCTGAGTACAGGCGAGAAATAGAGTTCTGACAAACTCTCCTTTCTAAAAGAAGGGTTTTAGGGGTCTTCATGAGAAAAATTTCAGGTTTCCAGAAGGATTTAAAAACCCCCAAACCCCGGGTCTGACTGGACCTCAAGGGGGGCTGTGGAAATGGGCCCGGGTGGGCCCCCAACATGGGGACCTGGAGGTTTTTTTTAAAAATGCATATACATATTTGGGAAGGGGAAAAATGAAAAAGAAAGAGACAAAAAGCAAGAGACTGAATATAAGGGTAATGTACAGTAGCTGTAGGGTGGCCCCAAAAATTTACTCCATTAGTGGCCCCATAATCAACTCCACAAGTGGACTCCCAGAATGCAATTCCACTGGTGGGCTCTAGGCACTGACACTACTTGCACCTACCACACATCGAAGGGATATCCTAAACGATTACCACAATTTGTTTTGGTAAAAATTTCCCCCTTAGAGTTTAAAAACCCTAAATAAAATTTGGTTCCCCGGGGCCCCCTCCACATTTGGGAAAAAAGGGACATGTGCATTTTAAATTCAACCAAGGATAGGGAAAAAATTGGAGAAAAGGAGGGGTAAAGAAAATATTTAAAAATTTTTCCCCCCCTATTTTAAAACCAAAAATTTTATCGAGAAAAAATTTGTAAAACCTTGATGCTCCCGGTGGGGTACCTGTTTCCCCCTGTGACATTTCCCGTTCAATGGGCCCTTTTCAGTTTCCATAAACAGGTCCTTTGTTAAGATTTAAATTAAAAAGACAAACAATGGGATATCAATATTGCAAACCTTTAAGTGCTATAATCTATGTTTTTTGGTTTTGGGCAAAATTCCCTTTTCGGGCTCTTGCTTTTAGGAAAACCCCCCCTTGGACAGAGATGTTTTCCCTTCCCTCCTTTAAGTTATAAAATGTTTAAATTTGCTCTCCAAAAATTTTTTTATAAAAGCAGCATGAGAAATTTTTTTCTGGTATGGGCTTTCCCTTTTTCCGCCGCCGAGGGTTTTTTTAAAAAAATAAAACAAATTTTTTTCAAGTTATTAATTTTGCTAAAGCCAAAGGCCAACCCTTTTCCCAGGGGTTTTGCCAAAAAAGGGGTTCCTTACCTAAAAAACAGGGGTTTTAAAAATCCCCCTCGAGGCTTGGGGAAAAAGGGGGGTTTTTTGCTTCTTTTTTAAAAAAAGAAAAATACCCCTTCCCGTTAAGCCCTTCGCTCCAAACCTCCCCTGGGAAAATTCCTGATACCCCATTCCCCTTTACTTAAACAAAAAATGTTATTTGGTTAATCCACAAGGGATAAAATTTGGCACAAGTTTCTCCCCTCTTATCCCGCTTTAAGGGGAAGAAATACCTCCACAACAACGCCTTTCATTTGTTTTACAAACTGCTTCAAAGGGGGGAAAAAGGGGGGCTGAGCAGGAAACTTGCATGTTTTTTCATATAATTACATTACAAAACCCGTGGATTTTTCTTTAAACAAAAAACACAGGATCTTTTCCCCCCCGGGCCCTTCAAAGCTCGTTCATGTTCCCCTGCCATCAGATAAGAATTCAAACAAAAGCCCAAAGGGGGCGAGAACAGCTCCTGTCAACTCCTGGTCGTGTCCCAATGTAAACCCGTCAGGAAAATAAGGGCCATGAAAGTTAGGGTGTAGCTCTCAAGGAAATTCCCCCTTTTTTTAAAAACATAAATTTAGAAAATTAATTTAAAAACCCATTTTTTAGGGTCCCCCTTTAACATTAAAATCGTTCAAAAACCCCCTTTAAAATTTAAAGGGTTTTCCCCCCCCCTAATTTTTAATGCTTCCACAAAAGGGTATGTTAATTGGGGCGCCTTCGTTGGGGTGGGGGATGTTTCCTTCCAGCTTTTCCTGGTCAGCCCCCAGCCCTTACTCCCCCGCTAAAAAAAAATTGGGATTCCGCAGGCCCGGGGAATTAATGAAAACCCCCGCAGGCCCAAATAAACTTCCCCCTTTACCCAACCAAACCGGGTGCGGAAAAAAAGGGCCGGGGGCCCTACCCAAAATATGCTGGAATGAAGGGAATTTTTTAATAGATGAAAAGAAAAGGGGTTTTTTTTTCATGTTTATGTTTTTCCCATATCCGAACCTTCACAGGGCCCCCCCTTTAAAAAAAAATTAATGAATTCCCCCTTAAAATTTGGTTCCAAAAATTTTGGGAAAATTTTAAAAATAAAAAAACAAAAATAAAAACCAAAAAAAAAAAAAATTCCCACTTCCCTACCCCTTTCAAAAGATGAAAAAAGGTCAAAAAAATAAAGACCCCAATTTTTAACCCCACTGGGAAAACAATTTTTTTCCCCCAAAATTTTTTTAATTTCCCCAGGGAAAAGCCTAAAAAAAAAAAACAAAAAAATTTTAAAGAAAATTTTTCCCTTTAAAACCAACAAAAAAATGGGAAAAAAAGGGAAAAAATTTTAAGCCCCAAATTTTTCCCAAATTAAAAATTTAGCACCCTCAAAAAAAAAGCTTAAAAAAACCCCCAAAAAAAAAAGTTGGCCCGAGAAGAAGGTGGATAAAACATTATTTCAAATAAAAAAACAAAAATTTTTCCTTTAAAAAAAAATTTGATGGTGGAAAAAACCCAAACCCTACCCCGGGCGAAAGTTGTAAGATACCAAACTGGTGTCCCTTTAAAAAAAAGCCCTTTTTTTAGGGTTGCAGTATTTTTTGCCTTCCCCCCAAAAAAAGGAAATTTAAACCCCGGCCCAAAAAAGGGGGCTGTCCCCCAAAAAATGATTCCTAAAAATTTAAAACTAACCCCCCCCAAAAAAAAAGGGGCCCCCCCCCACAAACCCCAACCAAGTTAAAAAAATTTCCCTCAACCCAAATTTTCCAAAAAAAACTACCAAAAAAATTTTTTTGAAAGCAGTAAAACATTAAAAAAACAAAATTTTCCCTTTCTACACCTGCTTTAAAAGCATTTAAAAATGGCCCGGTACACCTGTTAAAATAAATTTAAAAAACAATACCCGGGAAATTTGCGTTTTTTTTTTAAAAAACCTTCCAAAAAATTAAAAAGTCAAAACCAAGCCCCCCAAAAATGGAAAAAATAAAAATTTTTTAAAAAAAACAAAGGCCCATTTGCCCCGATCTAAAATTTTAAAAAAGGGGATCCTAAAAAAACATAAAAACCAAATTTTTTTAAAAAACCATTTTTGGAAAAAAATTAAAAAAAAAAACCCATTAAAAATTATTTTTCAATTTTCCCCGGAACCCATATTAAAAAGAAATCCTTTTTTTACCAACCAATTTTAAAAAAACCCAAAAATTTTTTGGGAATCCCTTTTTATTTTACAAGCCCCTTTTAAAAAAAAATTTGCACCTTTAAACCCCAAAATAATTTGAAACCCCTAGGAGTTATATTTAATAAAATGGGGGGGTTTAAGGACCCGTTCTTAAAATTTGGGGGTTTGTAAAATGCCCAGTTTTTAAAAATCCCCCACAAAAAGGGCGAGAGGAAAGGGGATCAGGACATGATTTTCCCAAGTCCCAAAACAAATGTCTCTAATGAACTGTGATGGAGAAAGACCAACCGTATGGGCGACATGTGTGTATGAGACTACAACAGTATTCTGGTGTCCTTTCAGCCCAAAAACTGCCCTGTTCTTTAGATGTATGTGGCGCATTTTGTGGTGCCCACAGAACTTGGTAATGTACCAAAGACATGGTGGCGTGTCACACCTCAACCATATGATTCTACAATTTATATGGGGGACGGCAAAAATGGGCGCATTATGCGGACACCCAAACCCAAATTATAAAGGGGGTTTCCTCAACCTGGTTGTCTAGGAACTAAAATTCGCCCAAAACTATGACCCCCAGTAAAACGGTTCATACATTCTGCCCCATTCTACCCTGCTTTAAAAACTATTTAAAAAACTGGCCTCTTTGCGCCTACATCATACATGTTACCCTATGTTGGGTGATATCACAGATACAGAATCAAAGCACCTTGGTGCACGTGTGCCAAGAAGGTACAAGTCACATCAGCCCACCAATCCCCTGAGCAAAACAAGTCAGAAGATTTAAAAGAGATTAACAAAGGTTACAGTTGCCAACCGTCTCGAAAATGTATGGGCAGTCTGAAAAAAACAGCTGAATACCTGAAAAGAAGGGATAAGGAAAGGGTGGACCTGCACCTATCCATTTTTTGTACTCATGCCCGGGAAGCCATCTTTTTTCCCGATGCCAATATCTCTTTGACCAGTTTATCAACTGCAATAGTTTGTATGTCCTTTAATATATTTAATGCATTGTATGTAAAATGTATGCACATAACCCAAATATATATTTGAACACTTAGGGCGAGTTATATGAATGATATTGCTGATTTTCCATTCTAAAACGCTTTAAGGTAGGGGGAATGCCCAGAAGTATAAGCTGTTCTTTTGCAGGGGCAACAAACAGGCAGGTAAAAATACCCAAGTCTGGGTAGCACCAACCTTTACCCTGGCCCGTTTTCGCAGGGCATACATCAGGGCAGGTTGAGCCAACCCACAATCTGGCTCAGGGGACCCCCTTTACCCTGGCTGGTCGTTTTCTGCAGGGCATACATACAGGGCAGTGTAGAGCCAATACCCCAAGTCTGGCTCAGGCACCACCTTTACCCTGGTCTGGGTGTTCTTCTCAGGTCTAAACAGGGAGTGTAGAGCCATACCCCAATTGGCTAGGCACCACCTTTACCCTGTCTGGGTTCTTTTGCAGGCTACATCAGGGGAGTGTAACCAATACCAAAGTCTGGTCACCCCCCACCTTTACCCTGGCTGGGGTTCTTCCCGCAGGTCATACATACAGGGCAGTATAGAGCCAAAACCACAAGTCTGGTTTAGGCACCCCTTTACCCGTCTGTTCTTCTGCAGTCATACATAAAGGGCAGGTAGAGCCCAATACCCCAAGTCGGGCCCGGCACCCCCTTTACCCCCGGGCTGGGCTGTTCTTTTCGGCATACATACAAAGGGCATGAAAACCAATACCACAAGTCTGGCTCAAAGGGAAACCAAACCTTTTCCCTGGGGCTGGCCCGTTCTTCTGCAGGTCATACCTAGAGGGCAGTATAGAGCCAAAAACCAAAAAAGTCTGGGTAGGGACCACCCCTTTAAAAATGGTCGGCTTTTTCCTTTTTTTCAGGGCATACATACAGGGCCAATTTTAGAGCCAATACCACAATTCTTGCTCAGGGACCACCTTTTTCCCCCGGCTGGCTGTTTTTTTCCCCAGGGCATACATGAGGGGATATTGAGCCCCTTTCCAAAATCCCGGCTCAGGGACCACCTTACCCTGGTCTTTGGGTTTTTCTGCAGGTCTACAAACAGGCAGTATAGAAACCAATACCAAATCTTTGGGTCAGGCCCCCACCTTTACCCTGGGCTGTTCTTCCCGCAGGGCATAAAAACAGGGCAAGTGGGAAAGGCCCAAAACCCAAAAATCCGGGGTCAGGCACCACCTTTACCCTGGGCCCGTTCCCTTCCCGCAGATCTTTCATACAGGGGAATGTAGAAGGGCCAAAACCAAAAATCGGCTCACAAACCCCCCTTTTCCCTGGTCCCGGCTGGGTTTTTCTGCAGGTCCCTACATACAGGGGAGTATAAGCCAATACCACAAGTCCGGCTCTGGGACCACCTTTACCCTGGTCTGTTCTTTTGCAGGTAATACATACAGGGCAGTAGTAGAGCCAATACCACAAGTCTGGCTCAGGCACCACCTTAACCTGGTCAGGCTGTTCTTCTGCAGGTCATACATACAGGCAGTGTAGAGCCAATATGACAAGTCTGGCTCAGGCACCACCTTTACCCTGGTCTGGGTGTTCTAACTGTAATGCGCTTAGGTTTGGCGTCAAAGAATCATAAATGTGTCTAATCCTACGAATATGGTGCGACGCCCACAGAACGCCCCCAAATTTGGAAGGCACCTGTTCCTACATTCTTTTGGCTTACAGTAAACTAGAAAACTGTCACAGCCCCATTCATACATGTTACCCTTACTCTCTGAATAAAGAGGTTTAAAAAGGTTTAAAAAGTTTGTCAGGGAGGACATTTGAGAGAAGCTCTACTAAACTCTGAAACCTTTTGTATTTTTATGCTACATTGTCAATATATTTTTAATAGACTTTGCCTAAATGACTAGTTCAACCTAATATAAAAACCCATGTAGTATATTTTATTAAATAAAAATTTTCTTCCTTTACTTATGCAGCCCTTTTCCTTTTTGTATAGATTTGCACTCCTCAGCTGCCATCTTGTGAAGGTGCACATAGACTCCTCCCGAGGAACCGGGACATTCCTAAATATATTGTTGAGTCCCAGCACCATGAAAATATGGGGAAAAAAAGGTAGCTAAAAAATCATTATGCTATATTTAAAAATTTTAAAATAGCATATTGTCTGTACAAGATGGTAGAGCAACATTTTGGACTACCACTCATATTCATTGCCTTGTGTTAGGAGCTGACAAGAGGAGAGCAGAGAAGAAGGAGCATAGATTGCATGAGGGAAGGTATCTGGAGATTAAGGCAGAAATGTATGGAGGGGACAGGTTAGGGAGAGCCTTACAAATTATGTCATTGTTAGTAACTGGAACTGGATTCGCTGGGCAATGGGGGAGCCAGTATAGGGATTGGCAGAGGGGAGAAGCGGAGGAGTAGCGAGGAGAGAGGTGGATAAGACGGGCAGCAGAGTTGAGGATGGATTGAAGGAGAGCGAGGGTACTAGATGGTCATTGAGGTAATCCAAGCACGAGATGATGAGCGCATGAACAAGCAATTTTGTAGAATCAAAGTCAATAAAGGAGCGGATTTGGGAAATGTTTTTCAGGTGGAGGTGGCAGGTGGCTATAAGGGTTTGGATGTGCAGATTGAAAGGCAGGGCGGAGTCAAGAGTTATCCAAAAGCAGAAGTCTCGTGGTACTGGGGAGAGATTGGAGTCACTGATGCGTGGGGGGAAAGAAGACAAACTGTTTTCTCCATATTGAGTTTGAGAAAGCGGGAAGAGAAGAAGGAGAATAAAAATGATAAGACATTCTGGGATCCTGGAAAGGATGAGTTAAAGGGGACGTATCGCTTCATCAGTTCGGCTGTTTTCTTGAAGCTTGATTTTCTCAGTTCCTGAAATCCAGGGGCGTTTCTTCCCCTCCCAGCTGGGTGTTTCTTAACTGAAGGGGATGACATCATCCTCCCCCTTCACTGTTTATGTTCGCTCCCGAGTCAGTGTGTTCAACCCCCCCCCTCCACACGTCACTGTGTCGTTCCTCTCCTTTTGCAGTCTTATTTTGTAAGAGCTGTTTACATACCACAGGCCTGCATTCAGTCTAGACAGTCTTGTATGAACTCAGAGCACTGATCTCTTCTCCTCTCACAGCTGGAGGTTTTGAATCCAGTCTTCTATGAATTCATCCAGAGCACAGATCCGTCTCCTTTCCATGTTTACACGCAGGAGGCACCGAGGCACAATTCTGCTGTTTTCTGATTGTAGAAGCAGCTGCAGTGTTACTGTGCAGCTCCTGGCTGTGCAGAGTGAAATGTTGCCGGCCCCTTATTCTGAGTGAGAGAGGCAGGAATGCACACTCCCGTGAATACGACCGGGACCCAGACAGAATGTAAATTAGTAGAGCTGTCAGCCAATGAAATGAAAGGAGGTGATAAATATGGGATAGTCACAATGTTAAGGATGGGGATGAGGTGTGATGGTATTGGGCTAAGAAGATAGGTGGGATTTGGAAAGTAGCATGGAAAGTGTGTCATGAGTGATGGTGGCAAAGCGGGTCATAGGAGAAGAGCACTGTGCAGATGTATAATCAGGTTGTGGGGACTGTCGGCAGAAGAGCATATATTTGTATGTGTAAAAGTCTTCTGTGGAGCGGATTTTCTTCCAACGCCACTCTGCAGCTCTGGAAACTCACCTCAGTTTTTTCTCAGCTTTGTGTGCCAGGGTCGCCTATCGATTCACCTCAAATACATTTTTTATATAATTGTCCCAGTGCTGCTGCTGCTGAGGCTGCACTACAGAGATACAGGAGAGCAGAATCTTCTCTGGTGTGTGTGCATGTGTATATGTGTGTTTGTGTCATTGGGTGTGTTGTGTGTGTGTAGCGTATGAGAGACATCATAACATCTAGTCTCCATTCACTCGCTCATGGATAACTGAAATATAGAGATATAGGGCAACATGCATGATCGAGGCACATAGAGGCCGATTCTAAATAGCTTTAAAGCCATGTAGAATGCACTGGAATGGTGCATGGACCTGTTCTACTGCAGGTCATAGATTTGGCGCCTTCTAGTTCCACTACGACAACTCAGGCTCAAGTAAACCACCTTTTAAGGGAATGTGTCATCAAAAATACATATTTTTAAAACTCATTTTTTTATGTTAAACCCCTTTTTTGTAAAAATTTTGGGTTTATTTTTTTTTTTTTTTTCCTATCATTTTCAGAAATTTTTTTTTTGATTCTTAAGTCCGCATTTTTCCTTTGGCCACTAAGCCTAATAATGCCCGACACTTCCTTTCTGAAAGAAAAATTCTCTTTGTCTGCTCTTTTACAGGGGGGCAAAACTAAAAGGAACCCCAGTTGAATAGAAACACAGGTCCACCATCACGGGAGATATCACAGTTAAACCCTTCACCTCCCTGCAACTGACTTCCCCAAAGGTCACAGAGCAGCAAAAACTCTCCTATAAAATCAATGGACGAGAAAAGTCTTAAAGTGGATGTATTTTTTCTTTAGTTCGCTATTCAACGGGCTCTCACTTCTAAACTCTGGAAATCCCGGGGGCTTTTCTTCCCCTCTCACTGGGTGACATCCTCCCCCCCTTCATTTCTTTTAGGCCCCCGAGGCCCCCCCCTCTCGATCCACATGTTCTGTGCCTCTCCCTATCAGTCTTATTTTGTAAGACTAAAATACAAAACCACAGGCTGCATTAAATCTAACGAGCACGACTCTTCCCTCTCACAGCTGGAGTTTTTTGTTACATTGAATCCAGCTCCTAAAAGGCACAGATTTTCCCCTTTATGCAGGAGGGGCAGGATCGACACAAAATTGTGCTCTTTCTTTGTAAAGACCTGCAATGTTATTCTTTTCTTCGGCTTACAAGGGGAAAAATATTCCGTCCCTTATTTGAGTGAAAGGCAGGAATGCAAGCTCCGTAAAAACGCCGAACAAATTAAATGACCTCGGGCAAGTGAAATGAAAGGAGGGGGGATCCGACCGGGACGGGAATCAGTGTAAACAAAAATAAAAAAACGTAAATCAAAAAGCTCTGCTAAGACACCAATTGCAAAGTTACTTGTTTTATCACTGTCCCCTTATTCTAAGATAATTTAATGAAATATACAACTCCTATGTGCATGAACAGTGTAAGCATCTCTCTGACGCTGTTAAAGCATGCAAAAAAGGGCCCTAGGGGCCCAAAAGGGAAAACTGCGGGGACTTAAGAATTATTAAAAAATATTGACAGTGATCTGAAAAATTAAAGAATAAACAACCAAAAATTTCTAAAAAATGTGTTTAACATAAAAATGGGACATAAACAAAAACCATTTTTTTTATGACACATTCCCTTTTTAAATTGGTCTAAACCCGTTGCAAAGAAAGGGCCCAGTTTTGCGTCCCTATTTTAAATGTGAGAATCATACGGTTGTGGTCAACCACCCACCCCCCCCCCAAAAAAGGGGCCCCCACATCTTGGGCACTTTACAAAGTGCTGTGAGTGCCACAAAATGCGCCTAATTTGCACATGCATTTAGAGAATGTGCATACATTTAGAGAACAGGACTGTAACAGTTTTTGGGCTAAAATCACACCAGAATACTGGCGCAGTCCCATACATACATGTCGGCCATAGAGCCTACAGAGGGCACAGCTGCTGAACAAAATACCATACACAAGTTATGTCATATATAAGATATGGGCATAAATAGTGCTACTCCTCATGTACACACGACAGCTTATCCTGAAAAGTTACCAAAAATACCTCATGCCCTAATGTCTGTTATTACTGCCCCAATCTAATACTGTATCTTGCATACACTCACCGGCCACTTTATTAGGTACACCATGCTAGTAACGGGTTGGACCCCCCTTTTGCCTTCAGAACTGCCTCAATTCTTCGTGGCATAGATTCCACAAGGTGTTGCAACGATCTCATTGTCCCCAAGGGGCCAAAGAGTGCCAAAAAATATTCCCCAAACCACCCATGACACCCCCACCACCAGCCTTGAACCGTTTGATACAAGGCAGGTTTGGATCCATGCTTTCATGTTGTTGACCGCCAAATTCTGACCCTACCATCCGAATTTTCGCAGCAGAAATCGAGATCATCAGCCCAGGGCAACGTTTTTACCAATCTTCTACTTTTCCAATTTCGATGATTTTGGGGCAAATTGGAGCCTCAGTTTCCTGTTCCTTAGCTGAAAGGAGTGGCACCCCGTGTGGTCTTCTGCTGCTGTAGCCCATCTGCCTCAAAGTTCGCCGTACTGTGCGTTCAGGATGCTCTTCTGCCTACCTTGGTTGTAACGGGTGGCTATTTGAGTCACTGTATGCCTTTCTGGCATCAACAAGGCATTTCCGCCCCACAGACTGCCGCTCACTGGATGTTTTTTCTTTTTCGGACCATTCTCTTTTAAACCCTAGAGATGGTTGTGCGTGAAATCCCAGGAGATCAAGCAGTTTTCTGAAATATCAGGACCAGCCCTTCTGGCACCAACAACCATGCCACGTTCAAAGGCACTCAAATCACCTTTCTTCCCCATACTGATGCTCGGTTTGAACTGCGGGAGATTGTGTTGTCGATGTCTACATGCCAAAATTTGCACTGAGTTTGCCGCCATTTTGATTGCTGATTAGAAATTAAGTGTTAACGAGCATTGGACAGGTGTACCTATAAAGTGGCCGGTGAGTGTATATCAGAAACTGTTGCATGCCATTATATATATAATATATAATATATATATATATATAATATATATATCATAAGATATGATTTTATCATGTTTCCCTCTTACTATGACACTTTTTTCTTTGTAAATGATTCTAAGGGAGGAGGGTGACTGTACTCGGAGGGACGTAAGCTTATATATGAGTAAAGACTAGATTGATCTGAAACATGTCAGATCATGATTCTCAATTCCTGATGTTATGTTCGCCTCTAAGTTTATTCTCTGCTTGACTCGCATTTGCTGTTTATAGTCTGAGCAAAGTGTATTGAATATGTGTATTCATAGCACACAGAAAGTATGTACATTGTACCCTGTCGCCGGAGGAGCAGTAATAAATTATATGTGCTTATATATATCCCTGTATACATTGGGACAAGTCAGAAATGATTCATTTTAAAGTGTATGTCTAATGTAGCATAAAGAAAAAATACCAACAAATCAAAGTTGCAATGTCAAATTTATATGCTCCTAAGGATATGTTCACACGGCGTAATTGCGGCGCGAACAGTATGTACTGCAATACGCCGGGTGTTTTGGAAGTTGTGCTGATCAGCGAGTACTCCCGAAGCATGGGGGGGGGGGCCGACAGCACGCCGGCCCCATTTACATGCATTAAATGCGGCGCGTAATAGCCGCAAAAAATTGACATGTCACTTATCTCCCCGCGCGTTCTATGCTTCAGACTCACACTTTCTAGTCAGGCTGTGAGTTGGTCTATAGCAGTGATTGACATATCAGCTCTGCTCTTCCTAGCCATTCAAGTTACAGTGACATGACTACAGGAGATTTATAAACTGTAGTTTGCAAGGCTACAGGGCTCTAAAGGGTGAAAAGCCCTCCCCCTTTGCATAGCCTTGTTCATATTCCGCAGAAAACCAGGGGGAAGAAAGAACATGTTCAATGTTTTTCGGACCGCCGGGGTCTAAAAAACCATCCGGCGGAAAACCCGTGCAGTGGGGACCGCTGCACGGATTTTCCATTAAGTTCCATTGTAAAGTTTGTCAGGCAGTTTGCAGAAGACTTTCAAAACCGAAAACCATCTGCTACACCGGCGGAGATACAGTGCAGTCAGGACAAGCCCTAAGAGGAGATAAAATCTTCTTTATCTCCTGACCAAAGCAAAATCAAAAGAGCAATGTATTTGCTTTTACCAACAAGTTAAAGGTTAATCATTATGGTGAGAAAACCCTTTGACATGGGCCTGTCCAGGGCCATTGGACTGGGCCACGGCACTACCCATGACTGGTTTATACACATATTAGAGTATGTTCGCACGGGCGTAATTTGGGGCACATTTCGCGTCGTATTTGCGCTCTAATACGAGCGAGATGCACTTCCAAATTACGGTAATCCATAGTTCTCATGGTACGCACGGGGAGATGTGACATGTCAATTACTTGCGGCGAATACGCATCGCGAGTAGTGACTGTCAACGGAGTTGGCGGGCTACCGCCCCTCCGCCGTGCGGGAGTGTGCACGTATTAGCACAAGCTCCTGAAGCCCGCAATGTACTGCGGCGCGTACTGTATGCGCCTCAGTACATCATGTGAACATGCCCTTAATCAAAACGAGTACTGTATCAACACAGGCTGAAAGGCCACTCTGCCAGATTAATGTTCGCAAATGCATCAGGGAAAAAAGTCCCTCGAAGCATAGTTGGATGAGCACCAGTCAATATAGTCATAAACTCCTATTTTATTGTGGAATGCAGGTATAAAGACTCATTGTTGCGACAATCCAGGCATGTGCAAAAAAAAAAGGAGATATCAGAGGGGGGGACCAACGCGCGTTTCGGACCCGTGGGCCCCTTGTCTAAGCTGCAATCAATGTTTTCCGCTACCCTCTTATAAGTGTGCTAAAAAAAACCCAAAAACCCAAAAAAGATTACAAAAAAAAATTACACCAGGTTTTTGAACTTACCTAGAGGCGCCGTTCTCCCAAGTTTTCCCCTGGCCTTTCCCGGGAAACCGGGGAAAAGCAACACTGGGCCTCTTTTCCAAATCCCGGAAGTGATGAAAAACCAGAAAAAACAGGAAGCCAAGATGCGTTCCCAAAAATCAATTAAAAAGGGCCTTTCTCTCGCTCTCAGTGACATAAGGGAAAAAAGACCTACATTTTTGGAGACCCATCCTTTGGTCTGACAAATCTAAAATTGAACTGTTTGGCCATAATGACCATTGTTACGTTTGGAGGAAAAAGGGAGATGCTTGGAAGTCTAAGAACACCATCCCAACTGTGAAACACAGGGATGGTGGCATCATGTTGTGGGGTTGTTTTGCTGTGGGAGGGACTGGTGCACTTCACAGAAGTTTACTGCTTACTTTTGTAATCTGAGATGGAGATATAGCAGGTTTCCACTTGACAGCTAACATCATCTCTATCAGAAGGGCTTGGTTCACATGTTGCCAGATGTTATATGGTAACATCTGGTGTCCAACGGAGCAAAACTTTGCTTTTCCATCATATAAGACTGTAATTTTACATACAAATTAAAAAAAAAAAAAACATGAAATGAATACAATCTAAATTGTGTATACAAAAATTCTTAATACCTTAGTGTCTTTTTGGGTTGCCCAAAACCCGGGGACACAGGACAGGGGCTAGGGGCTTTCTGACGCTTTCATTTTGCTACAGCCAAACACCCCCAAATTTTGCTTTGCTGAAGAATTGTTTTTGGTGCTAGAAAGACTAACATGGAGAAAAAAAAAGAGGCCAAACTGAAGCTGCCAGTTTCTATTGCAACGTGACTATTTGTTTTAAAGCTTCAATTCTTGATAAACGAGACTCCTTGTATCAGGTTCCAGATGGATGTGTGCTTATCTAAAGCAATTTACAGTCACTTTCTACCATGACATTGACATTCTTCAAATGGTTTTGGAATGATGGTACTTAAGTATTTGTCAAGCGTGACAATCCTATGATCCGTCATCTTTACGTTGATGCGGAGAGATCTGCTAAAAACTTTTTACAGTTTGGCGGGGAAAAAACATCGGTTTTTTGGGAATTTTTTTTAGAGTAGATGAAAAGAGGGGAACCCCAAGGTGCCCCACCAAATGACTTCTTATTCCTGAGCTAGCAAAGCTTACAATAGTCAACCTTGTTTAATGAAAAGCGTGTAATAGGCAGATTAAAGGGGGGTTTTTCTCGCTACAAAAGAATAGCTTTCAAAATGTAGGGAACACTAAATTAAGACATTTTCCAAATATATTGCTTTGTTCATATTTTTTTGTTAAGGAGCTACAAATGATTTTATCACCTTCCTGGCTCTATTTGGTTCCCCCAGTGACCAACCTGTGTACTCCTTCTCCCCTGCTGTTTGTTCCATATGATAGCAGGAAGTGAGGTCATCACACAGGTCCAGGCAGCCAGAGTGAGAGCTTGTGTGTTATCTGATCTTTCAGACAAAAGACACTAATTACTGTTGTTTACTTTAGATAAATCTCCTGCTAGCAGTTTCAGAGAAGCTTCTAAGCTAATCTAAACTAATTAGCAGACTGAAAACACTGAGTTGAATACAGGGAGTGAATGCACAGAGCTCGTATACTAATTACAGACAGTCTGACCAGGAAGTGACAGGATGCATCTATGAAACTCCGAGGGGAGAAAACCCCTTTAAAAATATGTATCCTACTAGTATGACTTCTGGGATAAACATCTAGCATAGTCACAGTTAGAGGCAAAGCCATAGGGAAAGTTCGGTGTGCTAAACTTTCGACTTTGACTCCAACTTTTCAAATTTTTCTACTATTCAACTGTTTCATAAAGGTCTAATGTATAAAAGTTAGGAGTAATACACAATTATTTCACATTGTTATGACGACTTCCTACTTTCAACATCGGCAGCAAATAGCTCATAAGGAAGTCATGTGTGGGTGAGGTTGCTTGGTGACTATATAAGGTATGAGATAAGCTATCTGCACATACATTTGAAACCAGAATTTACATACACTACATAAAAAGCCCCATCTGCAGGTTTTTCTCACTATCTTGACATGAAATCAGAATAAACCTTTCCGTTTTAGGTCAATTAGGAACCAAAATTATTTATATTTGCCAAATGGCAGAATAATGAGAGAGAGTTTTTAAGGCATTTTTATTACTTTATGCAAAGTCAAAAGTTTACATACACTAGGATTACTCTGCCTTTAAACAATTTGGGACAGCCCATATGATGAGGTCATGTCTTTGGAAGCTTCTGGTTTATTGGCAACATCTGAGTTAGAGACACACCGGTGGATGTGTATTTTAAAGCATACCAGAAACACACTGCTTCTGTGTGTAACATCATGGGAAAGTCTAAAGAAATCAGCCAAAATATCAGAAAGAGAATCGTGGACTTGCACAAGTCTGGATCATCCATGGGTGCAATTTCTAGATACCTGAAGGTGCCTTGTTCATCTGTACAAAGAATTATACACAAGTAAAAACAAGATGGGAATGTCCAGCCATCATACTACTCAGGAAGGAGAGACGGGTTCTGTGTCTCAGAAATGAACGTACTTTGGTCCAACATGTGCATATCAACCTAAGAACAAAAGCAAAATACCTTGTGAAGATGCTGGCGGAAGCTGGTAAGATTGTGTCTTTATCCACAGTGAAACGAGTACTGACTGTATCAAAAATGGGCTAAAAAGGGTCACCTGCCGGAAGAAAGCCATTACTCCAAAAAAACAATAAAGCCAGACTAATTTCCAAAAAATGCAAAAGGGAAAAAAAAAAATCTACATTTTTTGAGAATTTTTTTTGTCTGTGGTCGACAAAACAAAATGAACTTTTTGGGGGCCATAATGACCACGTAATTTTTAGGGAAAAGGGAGAATTTGGAAGTCAAAAGAAAACCAATTCTAACTGTAAACATGGAGGGGGCAGCATCATGTTGTGGGGTTTTTTGCTGCAGGAGGGAGACCTCACAAAATAGATGACTCATGAGGAAAAAGAAGAAATGTGGCAATACTAAGCAACATCTCAAGACATCAGCCATAAAGTTAAAAGCTTGGGGGGGAAATGGGTTTTCCCCAAAAAGGACAAAAAAACCCAAATATACTCCCCAAAACTGGTTAAAAAGTGGTTAAAAGGATAACCCCGTAAAAGTTTTTTGGGAAAGAAAAATAAACTAAATAGCCACTTATAAAAACCTTTTAGTATTTCAAGCCCGGTAATACCGATTCCCCCATAACTTTTTTTCAGAAAAAATCATTTGCCGGCCACTATTAATAAAATCCGTCTTCCTTTATTTGAAAAGGTCTTAATGAAATTTTTACTTTGAAAGTGTTTTTATAAATTGTGATTGTTGTTTTGTATCTGCTTCTCTATATAAGGGTTTTTTTTTACCTGTTCATCCTGCTTGAGAAAGGGAAAGGGGGACGTCCCCCAAAACGTCGCAAGGCTTGGGGCCGTTCCCCCGGGTTTTTCCCGGGCGTCTCCTCTGGAACCCTGTGTGGGGGAAGGTCTTGCATGATGGGGGTGTACAAGGCATTCTTGGAGCCCAACTAAACCGAGTAAATTTTTATCTTTCTTTGTCTTTTATTTAATGTTCTTATCACAAATTTTGATTGAATGATACACAAAAAAAGGAAGACGCATTTATTAGTATGCCGCAAATGACTTTTGTGCAATAAAAAGTTTTTTGGGGCGGCCTCACAAGCCCTGATCCAATCCATTGAAATCTAAACGCAAAGCTGAAAAAAGGGAAAGAACAAGGCGACCTCCAAACATGGCTCAGTTATACCCGCTCTGTCCCGGAGGAATGGGGCCCAAAAATTTCCCACCAACTATTGTGAAAATTTGGAAGGGGTATTCAAAATGTTTTACCCAAATCATACAGTTTTAAAGGGCATCTACCAAATACTAATGAAATGTATGGAAAATTTTGACTTTGGGGAGGAAAATGTAAAAATGCCTTTAAAAAAATTCCTCCATTATTCGGAATTTGGGAAATAAAAATAATTTTTTGGTTTCCTAATTGACCTAAAACGGGGGAAGGTTTATTCGAATCCTTTTTCAGGAGAGAAAAACCCGCAGATGGGGCTTTTTATATAGTGTATGGAAACCTCTGGTTTAAACTGTAGATACCCCTTTGATGTCATGAGAGATTTATCAGAGTTGCAAAAATGGATGATTATTGGCTTTCAGGCCAAAGGTGGCAGGATTTCTGACGCTGCGCAGTTTGTAAATTGTTCAAGTGCTGCTTTGGTAAAAGTGTATCAGGAGTTGACAAATGTTACTTCACCTCTTCTAAGGTAGTTGAATTGGCAGAAAAGGCTTACATTTCCACTGCAGCAGTTAGATTGGATCTCCACTGATCTGCAAAGGTTGCCTTCTCCAAAGAGATTTGCTAGATTTGAGCATTAAAGGATTTTCCCACCACAATAGATTGCTATGTTGATTTTGCTTTGGTCAGAAGACAAAGAAGATTTTATCTCCTCTTGGAGCACACACATTTATCTGGTGACTGACCACCTCTTCCCACCTGTCTCTCCTCTGTCTCTTATCTGATTGATTTCAGATGGTGAGTCCCTGCAGAGTTTTATCTTTAGCAATGAAGTTTGTTTACCTAACTAGATGGCAAGTTTTCACAGTTAAGAGCTCTGCAGCCTTGTGTTCTACACTTTGGAAATCTCCTGCAGTCATGCCACTGTAACAGGAATAGTTAGGAATAGCAGAGCTGATATGATAATCACCAGGAAACAGGAATCTAAAGCTGGCTGTGGCTCTGAGAAACTGCATGACGAGAACACTGCTTTAGATGCTCTAAAACTACAGCATCTAACAGAATAAGGGACACAGCGCTGGAAACAGCATGTCTGTCACTAGCTTGTGCTGCCCTCAACAAGGGTGGCATCACCTACAGCCTGTGAGAGGTTCCATTTAATGAGAAATGAACAGGAGTAAAATGCACCAAATGTTATGAAGACTTAAATGGAATGTGTCATCAAAAAAAAGACTTATTGTTTAACTCATGTTTTATGGGAAACACATTTTTTAAGAATTTTTGATTGTTTCTTTTAAATCTCCCATTTCACTTTCCATATTTTTTTATCACTTCTTAAAGGGGTTTTGCCAAGAAGTAAAATTGACGTGGGAAGTTTATAAATTAAATAATAAACATTTTCACCATTCATCATTATTAAAAATTCTGGACTGTTTTTGTTTTAGCCGCTCCTTTAGTGATTCCATTGTTTTACAGCTCTTTTCCAGGGATACAAACCCGGCTGTGACCTCCTCAGTCCTGGTTGCACATGCTCAGACATCACCTCTCCTCTCAGGCAGCTACTGAGTGTTCAAACACCAGGTGCTGACATTCTACTCCTGTCCTCTGTATCCTTAGTAATAAGTCAAAAAGTGAAAATAAATGAGGAAAAAAAAAACCTCAATGGTGTCTGTGCATTGATAAAGAGAAATAAAATCCACAGGGATTTGAACCGAGGACCCTTGTGTCTGGAGGCAAAAGTTTTACCTCTGAGCTACAATGTAGCTACTTACAGTTCTACACATAAACAGACCTTTCTTTGACTACAGAGAGGAAAGGCCTGGTGATGTCATCCTGCCGGGTCACATGATATGCAATTCAAACAAATCACACACACCTCCTTCTGAGCACACAGAGCTGAAGAGCTGGATGCAGGAGGTATGAAATGAGATCGTGGCAAAACCCCTTTAAGTCCTGCAGTTTTCACTTTGACCACTAGGTCTAATGATAGTCTGACACTTCCAGTTCTGTAAAGAAAGGTTTTCAACAGTCTCCTCATTATAAGCACAGGCAGGATTAAAATGAAAAGTGACACAAATTTGTATAGATAATACAGGATACAACAGACAACATAGGAGATGTCACAGCTCCCCCTTCCCTCCTCCCTGCACGCTGACTTCTTCCCAAGTCACAAAGCATGCCTAGAAAACTCTCCTATAGAAGTCAATGGGTCTGCTCCTGTTCACAGGCTCCTATGTGCATGAAGTTGCTGTAAAGCATCTCTCTAAATGCTGTTAAAAGAAGCTCAGTCAAGATGTATAATCATATACAGACAGAATTTAGAAATCTACAGTCAGAAAATAAAAATGGTAAAAGAAAAAAAGACAGTTCTCTGGTTTTTAATTAGTAAAAAAAAAAAAAAAAAAA
>JAODAL010015487.1:0-83728 GCA_025379985.1 Phyllomedusa bahiana
CAAATCCCGTCCGAACCCGGGACTGTCTTTAGATTTTGGGGATGAAGGGACTCAATACAACATCCCATTAACGTTGAGATTATTTTTATGCTACATAGGCATACAAATTTCACTATATTGATCCACATTATTCCACCCATTGTATGCTTATGGTTTGGCACCCATATATTTCCCCACTAATTTGTTCAATATCAGAATTATAGAGAGGTATTAAAAGATATACTGTGCTACATTCACTTCATACAGAAGCCAACGTATGAGTCACTTTCTGTTAAGTCTATAAAACGTCTTTCAGAGTGTTCCCAATTAAATTTTTAAGCCTCTCGGCACAGCACATGTATTTCAATGAGTGTTCAGAGTGCGCAGAAGGACAATATTCTGCATTTCTAAACCAGCCGAGCCCCGTGCCCCAATGAATGGGGTGGGAATGGATAAGTGATGACAGTAGGCTTCATGTCTAGGACTCTCGCAGTGCCACCTATTGGATGTAGCATCCCTCAATTGATATCCAACTCACCGAGCCTTGCAATGTAAATGGGATTACCCAAAAACCAGCATCATCTGCATACAGTTGTTTCGGGGTGCTTAGCCCCATCAGTGCAGAGTAGAATATTTTTGGCGGGGGAATGGCTCAAAATTATAAAAGGGATAACGTTCCTCGTTAGGGAGAGGCACCAGGTATGTGTGTGGAGAATCCTAAAAAAAGGATTTTTTTTTTGTCAAACTGAAGAAATGCAATTCCACCATTGTTTTAAAGTTTTGTTTCTTTGGAGTGCAGTATAAATGGCATATAAACTTTTTTGTGGTGGATCAGTACAATAATAGCGCTAACAAATTTATATAGTTTTTATTAGGTTTTGCTATTTTTAATACAGCTTTTTTATTTGCAGTGATGGCAGTGTTTACTTTTTAGCTAAGTGGAAAAGGGTTTTTATTTAAACTTTTAAAATAAATATTCTTGAAATCAGTAATTGTCATTATGAGGGATTGTTGGGAGGCAGCCAGGGGTGTAACAAGAGGAGGGCAGTCTGCCCTGGGCGGCACACATCCCCTGTGGCTGGTCCAAGCAGCACGTATTTGTGCAGGCTCGGACCCGCCACATCTTTTCAACATCATTAGGACGTTCATACATTTAGCTGCTGGCTCCCTGGCTAGCTTACGCTCTTGCCCCCAACTGACTACTCCTCAGGAGTAAGTGTTAGGGTATGTTCACATGGCGTAAATTCAGCGCGCTTTTCGCCGTGTATTTGCGCATTCTAGCTCAAACTACACTTCTGTCTCGGGTAAACTACTTTCAAAGTGGTTTACCCATTCCAGCAGTAATGTGCCTGGATTTGCCATACTGAATCTTTAAATCCATAGCTTCGTACGGTTCTAGTGATCTCTGCCTCCCGCACCCCCCCCCCCCTCCCCGAGATCAGGCGCATTACAAAGTGCCGTAGGCGCTCTGTAATGCGCCTGATACTGGCGTACGGGTAATGTAAAAATATAGCGAACGGGCTACGCTTGATCTCTGGCTGAAAAGATGCCAGACTTCTGCCGCAGCCCCATTCATACCATGTTTCCCCGAAAGTAAGACAGTGTCTTATATTAATTTTTGCTCTTAAAGATGCACTAGGTCTTATTTTCTGGGATGTCTTATTTTTCAGTGAACAAGGATTCCCATTTATTGTTTAACAAAAAAATCAGCATTTATTAATATACTGTAGTTGTCATCACAAACATCAGCACAAGCAGCCAAACTCTGAATTCCATCAAGAATTTATTGTGACTATTTCCATGTACAACAATCTATGGTACATTTACCAATCCTTGTATTTATGAACAAAAAGCAACATTTATTCAAAGACCGTCATGTCCTCATCTTCTGGAACATCATCATCACTCTCCGAACCCAGAATTTCATGGTGAATTTCTTGTGACAACATTTCTTTTAGAATCATTGGCCCCAATCTCTCATGTTTAGCAATAGCACTTTCCCACACAAGATAAGACCTATCTAAATGATCTGCTATCGCTAATGTATGGCGTGGGAGGATCTCTAGCAATGACCACTGCTAGGTCTTATTTTCAGGGGAGGCCTTATATATCTAAGCCTGAAAAAAAATTGCACTAGGTCTTATTTTCAAGGGATGTCTTATTTTTAGGGAAGCAGTCCAAAGTTCAGAAGTTACCCATACCCTTCATCCACGACTTTTCCCATACCTTGGTTGGACTGATAGATCTTTTTCAACCATACTAATTAGGTGGATAAGCAATGTGAGCTCATCAAACCCAATGTTAATTTAAAGGGGTTCTCTGGTTTATGTTATTAAAGCATAATTACTACCCTGTTTCCCCGAAAATAAGACAGTGTCTTATATTTTTGCTCCTAAACGGCAAAAACTTTTTTTTTAGGGATGTTTTTTTTTTCTAGAAAAAAAATTTCCATTTATTTTTGAACAAAACATCAATAGGTATTGAAAGATTGTAGTGGTTTTATCACAAACATCAGCATAAGCAGCCAAACTCTGAATTGAATTAAAAAAAAAAAAATGCATAATGCACAAAAATGTCTTATTTTTGGGGAAACAGGGTATGTAAATAAATCTTAGGCTATGTTCACACGGCATAATTGCGGGGCTATTTACCGGTTTTCGGGCCCGTTTGCCGATTGGCGGTGCCCCCGGGGCCCCCCCCCAAAACATTCAACAACGGCCGTACGCCCTATTAAAACGTCACTTTTCCCCCGCTCGGCGATTGCCCAGGGGAGAGGAGGCGTAATCCAATTCTCTATGAAACGGGATTACCTAATGACTGAAGCGCATTTCACCCATTTGAAGGCGTACGGCGTGAAATGCCCCCCATTTTAACCCCCTGTAAAAAGCCTTAGTCATATTATGAGAGTTAGTAAATTGGTCCTATTTTATGCCTTGTGGAAATTGTAACGATCTCCTGTTTCAAAGCATCTATATTTTTAGCAGGTGACTTCTGTTTTCTTCTTTAGGTTCACAAAAATGAATTTGGCTGAGATGTGTGATAATGCTAAAAAAGGCAGAGAGTACGCTCTTCTTGGAAATTATGACTCATCCATGGTTTATTACCAAGGAGTAATTCAACAGATTCAGAAACACTTCCAGAACATTAGGGATCCAGTGGTGAAGGTCAAGTGGCAGCAGGTGGGTGCTTTCATTATGTATTGGGCTGTACTTTTACATTTTCCAGCTCTATTGTCTGCTGTGCAATTCACCAACACTGTATTTTAGAGGGAAATTATACCTATTTAGAAGAAAGATTTATTGGACAGTTGCGCCATTAGAATTGGGTTCTTCATTTAAAATAACAAATTGTTCTGCATAAGTAAAAGTCATTGTGACTTTTTATTCATGAGCTAATATAGTCAAAAATACTTGCTATAATCCTGGACATGGATATAAGAACAGGCCTGCTGACGCAGAAAGCTATTTTACCCCGTCCTCCTACATTTAGATCATTTCCACTGTTACAAAAGAGAAAAAGCAGACATAATTTAGACAGATTACATATTCAGAAACTGTAACTGAATTAAAGGGGTAGTCCCATCACATGGATTAGCTTTAAATTTATAGGTAAAGCTAAATAAAGATTAGATTCGCTTTTTTTTTTAGCGTTAGAGCAGTTCTTATCACCTGTTTATTTACTAAGATTCCCTAGTATACCGATTAACCTCCCTCTGATCTAGCAACCCTGTCAGGATAGTGATGTCACTTCCTGCTGTGTCTTATCAACAGCACAGGAGTTTGTTTCTTATTGATAAACTGTAACCCTTTTAGCCTTGCCCCCTGCTGTTAAAACCCCTCTATCACCAATGTCGCTCTAACATGCTCAGCTAGAATAGCAGAGCTGAGATGTTAGACTCTACTGTAGAACCACCCACAGCCTGAACAAGAAGTGGGAGCCTGAAGATGGATGTGAAGAGCAGACTCTGTGAACACAGCATGTTAAGAATACCCCTTTAAATCTTTATATCATTCTCTCTTTTGGACTGTAAATACAGTGGGGACGGAAAGCATTCAGACACCTTTTAAATTTTTCACTCTGTTTCATAGCAGCCATTTGGTAAGATCAAAAAAGTTTAATTTTTTTGCTGATTAATGTACACTCTGCATCCCCCGCCCAAAACAGAAATGTAGATATTTTTGCTAATTTATTAAACAATAAAAACTGAATGAGCAATAAAATTAAATTTTTGGATCTTACCAAATGGCTGCAATGAAACAAAGAGTGAAAAATGTAAAGGAGTCTGAATACTTTCCGTACCCAATGTAGGTTCTTCTTTTTCGAAATCTCTACTTGTTAGGAGGATCTCTGGACAATTAGCAGATCACAAAGTGTCTTCATACTGGGTACCACAGCAATCAGCTGTTATCTGTTGGGAAATCTAGCAGTAAGTGTTCAGTTTCCCTGTAGCGCCACCACTGGAGACCTAAAGCACTGCATAGTGCCCATTCACATCAATGGGTTGTCTGTTATATAAGACAGGACAGGTTGTCTAGAGAGATGCTTTTTGTTGTTGCTCTTCTCTGTGGCCAAAAAAATAAGGTTCCTCAAAAGGCCCCCCCCCCCCCCCTCGTTTATCTTTGCAATGCATGGCTTCTTCATTTGTGGAAAGCTGTGCATGGTCCTGAAGGTACCTGTTTGTTTCACACATAGACTGCAGACTATTAGCTGTTGGACACAATCCTGATTGTGTCCATCTTAATGGCACATTTTCCTGTAGGCACTAATTACTCAACACGTCCTCTCTGACATTCTCTTAGGGACTGTTGAAGACCCTTTTTAGGTTTAGGGTAATGATCAGGGTTGCCCAAGGCAAGGCGCTAGTCGTGTAGAGGCAGAGCAAGGCTAGGTCCTGTTATCTGTTGGGCATATTGAACACTTTGTCATGGTCAGTAATCTTTTAATGTTGGGGAATAAAAGTTACATTTTAATTATCTTTCACAAGGTTTTCTTTTTTGTATAAATGTGTTCTTGCTCTTTTAACCTAGGATCCTCTGATAGGGTATAAGAACATGGATTATAAACTGGACGAGCCTTGAAGGGACCAGTCCTATATGTGACACATTAAGGGGTATCCTATCTTGCACTTTGATTGCATATTAATAGAACATGCCATCAAAGTATAATATCTTGGAAACAGGCCTTGGAAAGTCTCCGTCTAGAATGGAGAGTCAGTCCCACTTGTGCACAATTCTCCATTCTGTTCTGTTGGAGTTCTGAGGACAGGTGGGCGGTGTGTTCGGCTGTACCTTCTGTCTCTTTCCTCCTCCGTTGCAGGTTGTATGCCTTCGTGGGCACGGTCCTCTCTCCCTCGTTGTTAGCATTGTAGTGTTGCCATTGTTTGTTGTTTAGACCTATGTTATGTATGTTACTGGAATCGAAGGTGCAGCGCTTTAAAATAAATAATAATACTTGGAACTCCCATTAAACAAAATGAAGAGTTCTGCGCAAGTGTGGCTGACTCGCTATGCTGTACTAAGACTTTCAGGACCCGTTCACAAGGTAGGTGGAGCTCCAAAGTCGGGACTAGCACCTGTACTGTATACTTTGATGGCATATCAAAATGCACGAAGGGAGCACATCTTTAAGCGTTTTTCAGCCATTTTATGGCAGTTTTTTTAAGTTACTAGTAGATCCAAGTGGAAGGAAAAGTTTAAATCTGAGTTACATAGTTTGTAAGGACGAAAAAAAGTCAGTCATTCATTCTGTTGTACTATAGTATTGATCCAGAAGAAGGTAAAAACTCCCATGCGGTAGAAGCCGATTTATCCTCATTTTAGGGAAAAAATTCCTTCCCGACTCCAATCTGGCAATCAGAATAAATCTCCCGATCAACGACCCCTCTCCAGAATCCCGGTCACTATAACTTGTTAAAAATGCATCCAGACCCTTCTTGAACTTTTTGTTAGTGAATTCACCATGACAAGTCCCTCTGGCAGAGAGTTCCACAGACTCACTGCTCTTACAGTAAAGAATCCCTTTCTATGTTTATGTAGAAACTTTCTTTCCTCAAGACGTAGAGGATGCCCGCTTGTTCTGGATACAGACCTGGGTATAAATAGATTTTGGGAGAGATCTCCATATTGTCCTTTAATATATTTATACATATATATTATGTCCCCCCGAAGCCATCTTTTATCTAAACTAAATAACCCTAATCTTGCTAATCTTTCTGGGTATTGCAGTCCACCCAGTCCTTTTATTATTTTTGTTTCTGCCTTTGTACCTGTTCAAGCTCTACAATGTCTTTCCTGTGCACTGGAGCCCAAAACTGTACACAATATTCCACGTGTGGACTTGTATAATGGGAGAATAATGTTCTCATCATGTGTCTCTATGCCCCTTATAATACACCCCATGATCTTGTTTGCTTGACACTGGCTGCTGCAATAAAATTTACTGTCCACTCGGACTGTTCACATTGTGGTTTTTAAATCTGCAGTAGAACCCTCCCCACCGCCCATCGTACAGTGTACTTTATGGCATGGGTTCCCATTACAAACAATGGAACGGAGATCCAATATGTTTTTCATAGGGATTCTGACTCTGCGTGGAGTGAAAAGGTTAAACATTTTTATAAAGTTTTTGGTGTTTTTTTCGTTCTAATTTGTGGTATAAATTTAATTTTCTACATTATAATAACCGAAACCAGGAAAAAAATGTGTGTGGTGGAATGCGAAAAAAAAAATTCCTCCATTGTTTTTTGGGGATTGCTTTTATAAAGTTCCCAGTGTGGTATAAATGGCATGGTAGCTTTACTATGTTTGTCAGTGTAAAGCTGGGTTTACACTGCATTTTGCTGATACGTTAAATGTATAAGTTTGGATGATACAAAATAGTATCCAAACGCATAGCTTGATGTATCCATGTAGTACAATGGTAGAAACGTATGGTCTATAGTGCATACTTTTGACTTCATTTCACATTTTGAGACACATCTAAAAACGTAGTCTACTACGCTTTTGTGTCCGCAAAAAAAGCATACGTTTAAATATATATATTTTTTTTAACATCGAAGTTTGACTGACGTTTGTAAATGCATATGTTTGCATACTTTTAACGCATACATTTATATATTTTTTATTTACATGTGATTTTATTGATCAAGTATAAAAATGTTTAAAAATGTACGCATTTTCTAAGTACGGATGTAAATATATATAAATGTATGCCATGCTAAATTATTAAATAACAGTGACGTATGCATAGAAATGGATAGCATTGAAGTGTAACTTTGAAAAAGCCCTGTGTGAACAGCCCCTTATTCCATCTGTACCAATTTTATACACGTTTTATCATTTTTTGCTACTTTAGAAAAAAAAAAAAAATAAATCTTTTGCTGTGACTAAGACTGTTTTTTTCACTTTATATCCACAGACCTGTATGAGGGCTTGTTTTTTATTTAGATGAACTGCATTTTTTTTTATTGGTACTACTTTGGTTTGACCTTTTTAATCACTTTTTATTCCAATTCTCTAGGGAGGTACTACTGTGTTTTTTTTTGTATTTTATTCCTAAGGCCCTCACTGTTCAGAATAAATAGGTTCACACCTTGATAGTTCAAAGTTTTATAGACTCGGGCATACCAGTTCAGTCTATTGTTGCAATACTTTATTCATTACACAGTGGAATGGGTTGAGAACAATAAAACAGAAATAATATCCCATGCAGGTCTGGATTTGGAATGATACTCAAAATCAAAGTAGAAAATCAAATTTCAGGAAATGAGGTGCAGTAGTGTGTGTGTGGCCTCCACGTGTCTATATGACCGAACCGCAATGCTTGGGCATGCTCCTAATGAGGCAGCGGATGTTCTCCTGAGAGAACCTGGATTAAAGCATCAGTCAACTATGAGACAGTCTGTGGTACAACGTGGCCTTGATGGATGGATGGAAGGAGACATGATGACCCAGATGTGCTCAATAGGATTCAGGTCTGGGGAGCTGGCAGGCCAGTCCATAGCATCAATGCCTTCATCATGCAGGAACTGCCGACAAATTTCAGCCACATGAGGTCTAGCATCGACATGCATTAGAAGGAAGTCTGGGTCCTCTGCACCTGCATATGGTGTCCCAATGGGTCTGAGGATCTCATCCTGATACCTAATAGTAGTCAGGGTACCTCTAGATAGCACACAGAGGGCTGTGCGACCCTCCAAAGAAATGCCTCCCCATACCATTACTGACCCACTGCCAAACCGGTCATGCTGGAGGATGTTGCAGGCAGAAGAACTGTCTCCATAGCGTCTCCAGACTCTGTCACGTCTGCCATATGCTCAGTGAGAAACTGCTCTCATCCGTGAAGAGCACAGGGCAACTGTCGAATCTGCCAATCTTGGTGTTCTCTGGTAAATGCCAATCACCCTGCACAGTGTTGGGCTGTACGCACAACATCGACTTGTGGACGTCGCCCCTTATACCATCCCCATGGAGTCCCCATGTTTCTGACAGTTTGAGCAGACACAAGGATATTAGAGTCCTGCTGGAGGTCATTTTGCTCTGGCACTGCTCCTCCTGTTCCTCCTTGCACAAAGGAAGAGGTAGCGGTCCTGCTGCTGGGTTGTTACTCTCTAACAGACCCCTTCACGTCTCCTGGTGTATTGGCCTGTCTCTTGGTATCTGCTCCATGCTCTGGACACTGTGCTGACAGACACAGCTAGCTCCCATGCCCGTCTTCAAGATTTTGCACGTGCCGCACCCATTCTCGGGAATATCCTACCACGTACCATCAGGCACAACCCCAGCCTTCGCAGTTTTAAGAGTGTCCTGAAAACACATCTCCTCAGGCAGGCGACCAAAACCCCTAATTGCTAACCCCCACCTTCTATCACACACATCTGTCACTCCCTACACTAGGGCACTCACAGGCACTTATCTGTATATAGATGTACTGTCATGGTGGCAGGTTCACCAAATTTTTATGTAAACCTCCCCATATTTATAAAGCATGGCTGGCCATTTTAAATTTAGCACTTCTCCCCCTTTGTTTCACCTAGGCACCCTCTTTAGATTGTAAGCTTTGCGAGCAGGCCCTCACACCTGTGTCTCACCTGTAAGTAGCTTTCACTGTGTAATGTCTGTCTTTTGTCTGTAATTATACCCTCTACATTGTAAAGTGCTGCGGAATATGTTGGCGCTATATAAATAAAGAAGCATTGATGTGCCATCCTGGATGAACTGCACTTCCTGAGTATCTTCTGTTGGTTGTAGTCACTGCCTCACGCTACCTCTAGGGGTGAGAGCAATGACCAAATGCAAAAGTGACACAAATAACAGCTAAAAAAGGATGAGAACAGAGAAATGGTCTGTGGTCACCACCTGCAGAACCACTCCTCTATAGGGTTTTTTCTTGTTAATTGCCTATCATTTCTTTTTGTCTGATCCATTTGCACAACAGCAGGAGAAATTGATTCACAATCAGTGTTGATTCATAACTGGAAAGATTGAGTTTGCAGAAGTGTGATTGACTTGGAGTTACTTTGTGTTGTTTTAAGTGTTCCCTTTTATTTTTGGAGCAGTGTATGTATTGTAAGACCTCCCTAACCTTCAGCCGCCATCTTGGTGCGGCTCGGGGGTCATTTGGCTCACAGGATCGCCGTCTTCCATAGAACAGTTGGCACACCAACATGAGGCACTCTGACACCAGGCTTCTGTTTTAAAACGGTCTAGAAAACAAAATTTGGTTCTGCACATCCAAAAAACACTTAAAAAAAAAAAGAAATGACCGTAGGTGCACATTGATGTGGCAGTAACATACAAACACAATGCAATAACAGTAGCACACTGCTAACACTAAAAAACTGTCAAAATGCACATAGGAATTTTTGGAAAAGCATTTCTGCTACTTGGTATACAAGAAAAATGTTTGAGTTTCTTGCTTCACATTTGTGATCAAAACTGCTTAAGCCCACCTCCCAATCGGCAAGGGGAACTCAAGACAGGTGGGAACCTACTCTAACGTTACCTCTCTACGTTTCCCAACCTGCATTGAGGTCCCCTTGCTGATTGTGGAGGTGGGCTTAAGCAGTTTTGATCAACAAATTTGAACAAAGAACTCAAACTTTTTCATATTTTAAGTAGCATAATGCTTTTCCAAAAATTCCTATGTACCTTTTTATAGTTATTTAGTGTTAGTAGTGTGCTGCTGAATTTGGATTGTATCTGTTTTAAAACTGGCCTCAGCCAGCTTTATTCAGGCACAGGATAAACGTACAACAGTAAACAGAAATAAACGTACAAAATAAACCCTTAGCCGTCTTGCCACTAACTTAAGACACACAGTCCCTCTCTACTCAGGGATCTGGACCTAACATCCAGTACCACCAATACACACCAGTACAGTATGTTTCAGGCTTATCTTTAGCCTCTGGGGGCAAGAGTCCTTCTCTGCTACTCCACACCAAATAGCAGACTATGCTCCCTGTCTTCCTGTAGGACCAGGCTTTTATAGGCCTGGTAAGAGCTGGAACATGGGAATGGCCACCTGCCCAACTGCAGCCGTTCTGGGAAAAGCCAGCCCATAATACCTGGACATCAGCCGTACCAAATACAAGTGTCAACAACCTAGTGTTACTGACCGACAACAACTGGCTTCCCCATCTGAGACCAGGCCCTCAGTGACACGCCCCTAGCAAGTGACCTGCTGCACGCCACCTGGTGGTTACACCATGCAACCTCCTGAGGTTGCTCTGCCACAGTGCTCGGCCACTAACTAACACAGAATAATAGACCCCCTGTCTATCGGTGGTCTGGACCTAATGTCCAGCACTGTGCACGCTGTACTCCCCAGTACAGTATCGGTTTCCCTCAAGCCTCCGGGAGCCAGAGCTTCTCTCTCCAGCTCCTCTGCAGCACTTCCTGCTAGCAGACCACGCCCCTTGATTCCCTGGAGACGCATGCTTTTTATAGGCCTGGAACGTGGGAACAGCCACCCACCCAACAGCAGCTGTTCTGGGAAAGCCAACCCAAAATGGCTGAACATAAGCCGTACTACAAACGGATGTCAGCAACCTAATATTGCTGACCGACAACACCTCCTTCCCTCATGAAGACCAGGCCCTCGGTGGCATGTTTCTACCAGGTCTCCTGATGTACGCCACCTAGTGGCAGCACCATGCGACCACCTATGGTCGCTCTGCCACAAGATTTGAGTGGGTTTGTTGGAACTTTTAATATTTTTAATCTTTTAAACACTCTCATTATTGTTACAAAGTGTATATTTTTTTTAGTTCCCCTAGGATACTTGACCTCTACAAGGATCAATCTCCTCTACACTATAATGCAATACTAATATATTGCAGTGTAGTGTACAGTTACCACTCATCTGCTTTATATAGGCAGCTTAGAGGCTCTAAACTAGGAGTATTGAGCTCGGATAGGTAAGTGAGTCACACATAGAAAAAATGTGAAGTTGGGTCACTTTCCTTTCAAGTTCGATCAAATAGAAATTATTACCAAGGTCATGATGCACTGTGTAATTGTAAGGCTTCTGGCTCTCCTGACCACTATTGGCACCATGTGATCACACCTCTGTCAGATCCCTCACATGCTGCAGTCGCTATGGTCTGAGGTATGTTAGGGGTAAAAGGCCTCTCTACTGTCCCAAGAATGGCTTGGGACCTCCAGGTTTTTTCAGGCCACAGATGACAGCTCCAGATACTGCATGTGGCCCACAGGCTGTGTAGACCCCTGGACTAAACCCTAGTTGCAGAAGAACATGCTGGTGATTTAGTAGCCTCAAACATAGCAAAAGGATCAGCCGGATATCCTTTTGTCCATTGACTCTGTTCTATGAGTCAGAATATCATGTTCCTATGTGCGCTATACCGCCTGGGAGCCCATCATTGTGAGTAGTTAGAGTTGAGTGAAGATAATATTGCTAGAAACTACCCAAGGCTTCTTCAGTTCATAGTCTACATTACCTTCTCCCCCTCATTTATTGCACAGCAGTGAATTGATGAAGCGTATACACCAATACCACGGCAGCCTTCACAGTTTTAAGGAGCTTTCTCACCAGGCTGTTTCACAGAGCCTGCTCTTCACAGCTAACTTCCTGTTCAGGCTGTGGGTGGTTCTACAGCAGTGACTGACATTTCAGCTCTGTGATTCCTAGCTGAGCCTGTTAGAGGGACATTGGTAATACAAAAAAAAAGAAACACAAATCTACCAGCTTTCCACTTGGGAGGATGCACAGAGTGTTGTGAGTCAAGGAGGGATAAGTAGACTAAATTAGAATATCCAATGTCCTCCTTAAAAGCGAATCCTTTATTCTGTGTCTAAAACATGACAAGTGAACAAACACACAGACGTTTAAGGTAAGAGTCTGTTTGTTTGTTCACGTGTCATGTTTTAGGCATGGAATAAAGGACATTGGTAATCTGTTTATACAGTAGGGCAGGAGGCTACGGAGCTCTGAACAGTTTGTTTGTCAGTAACATAGATAAACAAGCATCTGTTTTACTGATACAACAGGAAGGGACATCACCATGGTCAACCACCGGCAGTTGGAGCAATGATGGGAGAGAGAAGTGGTTGGTAACCTAGGGAAACTTGTGTACGCAAAGAGGAGATAAGGGTGCTTTTACGCAGCGCGGTTATAACTGCACTACAATTAAACTGCCTAAGTGAGTAATCAATTAGTGTGTATCCACAGGACTTCAAACACAGTAATTGATAATTTATTTGAAACATATTTCTGAACAATGTAGACAACTGAAAGAAGCTGCTGGCAATAAAGGCAGTTTAATTGGAGCGCAGTTAAAACTGCGCTGTGTGAAAGCTCCCTTTAGAAAGTGAGTAATTGATTGTGTTTATAATCTGCAGCACTTCAGACACAGTAATTTCTCACTTGAAGCACCTTTCCGAACAATTCAGACAACTACAAGAAGCTTGCTGGTAATGAAGGCAGTTTAATTGTTGTGCAGTTAAAACCGCATCATGTGAAAGCACCCAAAAAGCTGCTCTAACTCTGAAAGGAAGCAACATTAGAACAGCAATGTATTTGGTAACAATCATTGTTTACCTTTGCCTACATGTTTGAAACTAAACAGTATGATGAGAATACTCATATAAAAAATGGGTGCACTTTAATAGTGGTCCAGTTATGGGTACATGCTTCTAGGCACATCCAGGGCATTGCATTATATCTTGTAATTTCCGGGCTTCTCAGACACGTCTATTATATCCTTCACTTGTGTCTTGCAGATTGTATAAGTCAGTTGTAATATAATAATCTGCATCATGTTGTCCTGCTGCAGCATGGCTTAATAAGGGGTGTCTGCCAGGTGCCCTATTCAGCACACAGCTGATACCTTGTTGATGAGTATAATAAAGCCGCTTTCCACATTGTGTTTCCTTACTGCTGCAGGTGTGCCAAGAGTTAGTGGAAGAATACGAGCAAGTAAAGACCATTGTAAATACGTTGGAATCCTTCAAAATTGAAAAGCCTGCCGACTTCCCCGTGGCTTTACAAGACGAACCTGTGAAGGACCCCGCAGTGTGGCCGCCTCCTGTTCCAGCAGAGCACAGGTGTGTGTATATAATGGTGTAGCTCTCAGCGCTGAAAATTACAGGCATTAAATGACATCTGCGAGGCCGCACTTAACCTTTCAGTCTTGGCGCCAATCGCTTTTAATAAAATCATTTACTATGTTCCCACAGAAGTGACATTTTGTTTCTGTCCTTGTTTTATACTTAAATCATGTTTTCTCATCAAAAAAAAATCTGCAAATGTTACCTCATTCTAGCAGATTGATGGACTGTATTGCCTGGCACAAGAAGGGGAAAAACGACACGTCGGCATATGACAATGCTTGTTTTTTTCAGTGAAGTGTGCTATGCTTTTTAGATTACCAGTCCTTGAAAGGGTTAATCCAAGATTAAAGGAAACAAATCTAGTTTTGTTTTTTTTATTGCAGAAACAGCACCACTCTAGTCCATGGGCTGTGTCTGGTACTGCACTCAGCCACATTCATTTGAATAGGGATGAACTGCAATACCAGACACAGACCATGACAAGAAAAACAGAACTACTACTTCTTTTTTTTTTATTCTACTAATCTTGAATAACCTGTGACCTGTGCAATGTATAAAATACAAAAATATGCATTCTTTAAACATCTCTTCAATCATTGATTGATATTTTGCTGTGAACCGATCTGTATAGTTCTTACAGAATGTGTAACTATAGAAATATAACTTCAGACAGTTTTCATAAATCAGCCTCAGATTTTGATTACTTAACCTTTCAGGTTTTTTTTGCCCACTAGCATGTGTATAGGGCAGAAGAGATTTGACAAGCTTAAATGGATTATCTCGTTCCAGCATTTGGCAGCCGTTTATGCTGGTTGCCATGCAGAGCTTGTGAAATGGTGGGGCATGTTTCTCCTCCCAGCAGGGATTATTTTCTCTCTCTGCAAACACGCCCTCAAAGTGTGCATGTGAGGATTCATTCTGTGTGAGCCAAGGGAAGGGAGAGGTTCTGAGCTGACATTGGAATCATTGGAAGTGAAAAAATAAGTGTAACTCCATAGTGTATATCTACATTTCTCACACTCTCCCTCTCCCCCTCCGCCTCCCCCACTCGCTCCCTCTTCCTGCAGATTGTTACAGATCTGCAGAACAAAACTATACGCTTTATCTGTTTGTGTTTACATGGAACTGCAGATCTGTGTCGCAAAATTGGTTTACATTGGACTGCACAGTACAGCTGTTCTCTCTCTCTATGTAATTTGCATGGGACTGCTGTTTCTGATTTACGTGGGACTGCACATGATCTCTTTCAATCTCCTCTGCTGCAGGACCTCTGATCGCAGTCAGTGAATGAAAAACCTGTCCTGCACAGTTCATTGCCTCAGCTGCTGCAGGACCTCCGATAGCAGTCAGTGAATGACAACCTGTCCTGCACAGTTCATTGCCTCAGCTGCTGCAGGACCTCCGATAGTAGTCAGTGAATGACAACCTGTCCTGCACAGTTCATTGCCTCAGCTGCTGCAGGACCTCCGATAGCAGTCAGTGAATGACAACCTGTCCTGCACAGTTCATTGCCTCAGCTGCTGCAGGATCTCTCTCGCAGCCCGTTCTCTTAAACCATAGCACTTTGCTAATGGTAGCCAAGGACGTACATGCTTAGATTTTTGGTCCCCTCATTTCAGACTATGATCTTCGTAGTGAGACAACCCCTTTAACTTGCTTGAAGTCGGTAAAAATTGGCAAGAATTATGTGCGATATAACAGGTTTGCTTCAAATCCATAAAAAGTTCAGAACTTTCTTTACTGTATCTGATTGACTCCCCCCTTCTGTGTAAATGCGGCAGGCAGAGCTTGAGGGCTGATCTGCACAAGCTGACAAGGTATATCCCCCATCTCCCCTTGCTGCTTTTTAGAGGCCAACTGATTATTTGAGAAAAACTGTGACACATAATCTATCTGCTGGCAACATATGGTCGAGCAGGAGGAGCTAAGCAGATACGATGGCTTGCAAAAGTATTCATACCACTTGAACTGTTCCTCATTTTTGAACGTTACAGCCACAAATGGAAAAGTATTTTATTAATGTTTTATGTGATAGAGCAACACAAAGTAGCAAGTATTTGTGAAGTGTAAAGACAATATGTGCTTTTCAAAATGTTTTTAATTAAAAAAACTGAAAAGTTTTCTGCCACCTTGAGTCAGTATTTTGTAGAACCACCTTTAGCTGCAGTGATAGCTGCAGTCTCTTAGAAGATGTCTCTACCAGCTTTGCACATCTTGAGGCTGGAATATTTTCACATTCTTTTTTGCAGAATAGCTCCAGCTCAGTCAGATTGGTCGGTGAACGTTTATGAACAGAAATTTTCAAGTCCTGCCACAGATTCTCAATGAGATTTAGATCTGGACTGTGACTGGGCCATTTTAACACATCAATTTGTTTTGGTGTAAACCCTTCTATTGTAGCTTTGGCTGTATGTTTAGGGTTGTTGTCCTGGTGGAAGGTGAACCTACACCCCAGTCGCAAGTTTTTTGCAGCCACTAACAGGTTTTCCTCAAGGATGGTTCTGCATTTAGCTCCATCCAGCTTCCTATCAACTTTGAGCAGCTTCCCAATCCCTGCTACAGCAAAGCCCCCCCTAGCATGATGTTGGCACCACCATGCTTAACAGTGGGGATGGTGTCTTCAGGGTGATGTGAAGTGTTGGCTTCCTCCACACATAGCATTTGGCATTTAGGCAATAAAGGTCAATTTAGGTCTCACCTGAGCAGAGACCCTTCCCCACATTCCTGCTGTTTCCACTTCATAGCTTTTTGCAAACTGCAAATGGGGATTTCTTATGAGTTGCTTTCAAAAATGACTTTCTTCTTGCCTCACTTTCGTAAAGGCCAGATTTGTGAAATACACGACTAATAGTTGTCCTGTGGACAGGTCCTCCCACCTGAGCTGCGCAGTTCCTCCAGAGTGACCCTGTGCCTCTTGGCTGCTTCTCAAATTAGTGTTCTCCTTGTCTGGTCTCAGTTTAAGTGGACATGTCTTGGTAGGTTAGTAGTTGTGCCATACTCCTTCCATTTAAGAATGATAGATCTTCAGAGCTAGGGTTTCTTAAAACCTGACCCTGCAATTCACTTTGCCAAAACTTCATCCTTGACCTGTTTGATATGTTCCTTGATTTTCATGATGCTGTTTGTTCACTAATGTTCTTTAGGCCTTCACAAAACAGCTGTAGTTATATTGAGAATATATTACATATGTACATGTATTACATATATACTCTATTTACTAATTAGGTGACTTCAAAAGGCAATTGGTCACACTGGATTTTATTTACAGGTATTGGAGTACAAGGGCTGAATACATATGTATGGCACACTTTTCAGTTTTTTATTTTGCAAATATTTGGAAAAGCGCCTATCATTTTCTTTACTCTTCACAAATACTTGCTACTTTGTTTTGCTTTCACATAAAATATCAATAAAATACATTTGTTTGTGGTTGTAACATCTAAAAATGAGAAACCGTTCAAGAGGTATGAGTACTTTTACAACCCAATGTATGCACGGTATGTAGTTTTGTGGGAAAAAAATTGTCAGTATGGGACACTTGCAATCGGGTGATTGATTTGGCGTGCAAGAAATAAATTACAATTAGGCAGAATGTATAAAAAATTAAAGGATTATTACATAAATAGAATTAAGATAGAATAGAATGATACTTAGCTGCAGTTATAGATGTTAGTTCGTACACGGAGAAACGGGAGCCCCATGTTGTACCCTCAAAGTACAACACATTTCGTCCGATGACACATCAAGGGGCGCTGGGCACCTATCAGGCCCCAGCCGAAGCTCAAACTCTCACTGGTACCTCCTGACTTTTTATACTTGTCAGAGCTGTCTCCCTTACCTCTCAAGATGCCCAAACATGGCATCTCTTATGTCTGAAGTTGTCCAGTCATCTTTACCAGAGTCTTCGTAACTATCTGATCATCCATAAATGGGGAAGTATGAGAATAGCTGTGCATTATATAATAGTGTCAGCTTCTGATCGTCCATACATAGGGCAGTATGAGAATAGCTGTTACATAGTTAGTTACATAGTTAGTACGGTTGAAAAAAAGACACGTGTCCATCGAGTTCAACCAAGGGGGGGGAAATGGGTGAAGGGAGAGAGACAAGGACATTATGTCAGCCTCACCACTGGTTAATTACCTTGAGACCCACAAGGCATGAAACCAATCTGCTCCAGTGTAGGGCCATATCTCTGACCCCAGAGCCTCCACCAGCCAGGATCCAGAATTTTACATGGCTACGTACGCATTAATATTCTTTAGTTCCAGGTAGGTATCTAAACCTTTCTTAAAACTCTCTGCAGTTCCTGCTGTGACCAGCTCCTCAGGTAGGCTATTCCACAGATTCACAGTTCTTACAGTGAAAAACCTTTTTCTCCTCTGGAGATTGAATCCTTTTCTCTCTAGTCGAAGGTAATGTCCTCTTGTCTTTGAGGGGGCTTTACTTGAAATAATTTCTCCCCATATTTTTGTAGGGACCATATATTTATATAAATTAATCATGTCCCCCCGAAGCCGTCTTTTCTCAAGACTAAATAAGTTCAATTCTACTAACCTCTCCTCATAACTAAGATGCTCCATTCCCCTTATAAGTTTGGTTGCTCGTCTTTGTACTCTCTCTAGCTCCATTACATCTCTTCTATAAACTGGGGCCGAGAACTGAACAGCATATTCTAAGTGAGGATGCACCAATGCTTTGTACAGCGGTAGAATTACATCCTTGTCCCGCGAGTCCATGCCTCTTTTAATACACGCCAATATCTTACTTGCTCTAGAGGCAGCTGATTGACATTGCATGCTATTCTGTAGTCTATGATCTACAAGAACGCCCGGATCTTTCTCAACAAGCGATTCTCCAAGTTTTTCTCCCCCTAGGACATATGATGCCTGTAGATTATTTCTCCCCAGATGCAGAACCTTACATTTATCCACATTGAACCCCATTTTCCAAGTGGATGCCCAAGCACTCGGTGTGTCCAGGTCTGCTTGCAATTTATGAGCATCTTCCATAGATTGCACTACCCTGCATAGCTTGGTGTCATCTGCAAAAATCGAGACGGTGCTATCGATCCCTTCATCATTAGCTACTCCGCCCTGTATTACCTCTTTCACATTTGCCTTCATATTATTCCTTTACAATACAGACACACTCCTCCCCCCCCTGTTCGCTCTGTCTTTCCTAAATAGATTAAACCTTGATGTTGACTGCCAATCATGCGTGGTGCAGCATGTTTCAGCATACCTACCACATCAATCACCTCCTCTACAACCACACCTCAATTCCCATTTTGGGTTGCAAGACTTCTAGCATTTGCTAATAGAATTTTTAAGTTCCCCAATTTACCACTTTTCCGTCAACGGTTTGGGATTGTATCCAACATTTTCATAGTGGCATGAATCGTACACAACCGTTCAGTAGACGCTGGATTAAACGTACCTGTTCAGTAGACAGATGGATTAAACTTACCTGTTCAGTAGACAGCATGGGATTAAACGTTACCTGTTTAGTAGACAGCATGGGATTAAACGTTACCTTTCAGAAGACAGCATGGGATTAAACGTTACCTGTTCAGAAGACAGCATGGGATTAAACGTTACCTGTTCAGTATACAGCATGGGATTAAACCTTACCTGTTCAGATGACGGCATTCGATTAAACATCTCTCCTTTGGTAGATGGCATGGGATTATACATTATACCTTTAGTGGACAGCATGTGATTATTACACATAGCTGTGCATTATGTAATAGTGTCAGCTTCTGATCATTACAGTGGGGGGAAAAAGTATCTGATAATCAGTGGTGTAATATTATCAGCTTTGAACTTCTGAGCAGTCAAGCAGGGGTCACCAAGGTCAAACACTGAGCAGAAATAGACCCCTACTGACAGGACAGCTGCAGCAAATACACAGGGATCTATAATATGTCTGATATAGATTATATCCAGCATATGTCTTATATAGACTGGATACAAGTATATTAATGAGACATAAGATACATATTTCTATATCACATCTTATAAGACACACTGTATACCGTAATATACATCCTATTACAACACTCCAGTTATACTATTATGGCCGCTGTGTGCAGCACAGGCAGCAGCTGAACAGGCTGGGAGTGACTCGGTAAGGTCCTGGTAGGTTGTCACAGGTATGTGAGGTGGTCCCACAGATGCCCCATTGGGTTCAAGCTTGGGGAATTAGGGGCCAGGATAGTTCTTTGAAGTCTTGGTCATGCTCTTCCAAACAATGTCAGACGTTTATAGCCATGTGACATGTCATATTGTCTTGCTAGAAGATTCCATCCGCCCCAGGAAAGACAATAGAGTATGGGTGTACTTGATCTGCGAGGATGGATTTATGCCCAAATCAGTTGAAAGGGCCTTCCATGTTGATGAGCATTCCCAAGACCATAACACTGTCACCATCGGCTTGTGTTTTACCAGCAATGGTTGTAGGTTGTTTCTTGTACGTATCAACATCCATACTTTCCATGAAACAGAAAATGTGAGAAGGCAACCTTTTGCCAACCAGCGGAGGTCCAATTCTGATACTGTCGTGAAGATTGTTGTTCGAGTGACAGAGCACATGGGAAACTGAAGCGATTCAGAGAACATGAGAGGGGCTAGAGGGATGCAGAGTGCACAAGCAGGAATTTTTGAATAGTAACCCTAGTTGCCATCTGTAAATGTGATTTTATGGGGCTGTCCAGTGTAAAAAAAACCCCAAAAAAAAAAACTTTCTAAATGTTATCTCTCGTAAAGATGGCACTTTTGTAATGTACTTTCATTAAGTTTTATGTGGGTTCCCGCAGTTCTACATTAGCTATTTGATGACAGAAAGCTCAGTAGCTCTGTGTGTATTAACATCTAAGAAACAGCTCTGTGTCAAGCCCGGGAGTTCAGGTGATCAAAGCGGTTTGGCTTTCTTCCTGGCAGCCTTTAAAGCCACACCCCTTTGTTCCTGCCTTGCAAAGCTTTCAGCATGAGGCTGGAAACAGAAGGCGTTCACTGATATTTCAGTTTTTCTTGTTTAATAAATTTGCAAAAATATCTTCATTTCAGTTTTTTTTTTCTTTCAAGATGGGGGGGCAGAGTGTATATTAATGAGCAAAAAAATGAACTTTTTTGATCTTACCAAATGGCTGCAATGAAACAGAGTGGAAAATTCCAAGGAGTCTGAATACTTTCCATACCCACCATACGTTACACACAAAAAAAACCTATTCTATTCGGGTGCAATCACAATTCTAAAATTCTTTTACTAAATCTTTTCTATTAGGACTTATGTCTATCATTGCCAGATGCATTTTTTCCTGGCAGTCCATTAAGTTGGCTGGTACGTCAGAAGCCTTCCATATTTATTTTTTATTTTTTTTTATTATTTTTTTTTACCTTGTCGTAAATGGCACAAGTCAGTGAAATTCTAGCACACTCCTGTTTACTGAGGACAATACAGTGTGTTCCCAGGTATATTTCTAAGAAATAGCCGGCTTTAGTGGTTAAGTGAGCTCAATACTTCCTCTATTTTCTGCACAGACTGCTCCCTCCTTCCAGCAGCTGTGCTGTGTGGGATATTTTTATGAATTGTCTCGCGGTTAGTCTGTTAATTCCTGAAATGTCTCGTACTGAAAGATCGCGTTTTCTGTGGTAAAGATGCTGCAATCTGACGCTTTTACACTCTGAAGCTCTGTGTTTCTGTTATGTTACGACTCGGACAAAAATTCTCTTATAAAGAAACAATTTGACACGACCCCAGTGGAAGTAAGTTACCGCAAAGTTACATTCTTCATCCTTATACATGTATCTGACAGATAGCGAAGGTCAGATTTGTCTGTATTGTGTTATTACAGGCATTTTGTTTCCTTGGTTTTCTTTAACGGTTATAAGATGAAGATTGATTAAAACCAAATGAGGAAGAAAATGAGCGATTATATAAAGTTTGTGTTCTGCACAAATGTTTGGATCCCCTGAATTTACTGTTTCTACATTGTAGCTGTTAACTCCCTGACACCTGGACTTGAGTCGCTCATATCCTAGGCACCCTTGAAATGCGAGTTGCAGGTTCCGTTGGGAACCTCTGTTGCAAATTTCGGTTGGAATGACGCTAAAAATTGTACAGCAAGTTTTGCCATTTTTTTTCATGAAACGGACGGGCACCTCAGCAGAAACCTGACGGACACATAGTTGTCAATATGATCTGCCAGGCACGGTTGGTGTCTGTGTTTTAAAACCGGTCCAGTTGCACCCAGGGGCGTAGCTGAAGACTCATGGGCCCGGGTGCTAAACTTCAGCTTGGGGGGGCCCCCTACTCCCAGACACTGTCTGTTGACCAATACTTTTCAACAACAGGTTCTTTACTTGACGTGACGGATGTCTGCGGTGTAGAGCGCTGCAGAAAATTATTTCTATTAGAAGGAATTGTCCAATAGAAGAAAATTCATTTCAAATGGGGCCAAAGAAAAACAAGCTATACAGCTGAAGGCTCTGTTCCCTCTTGCGACCTCCCTCTCCCCTCCTCCCCCCCCCCCCCTCCAAAAAAAAAAATGAAAAATTGTTGAGGTGAACAGGAAGAAAATTGCAATTGTACCTTTTGTTTTATAGGTTTACTTTTTGTAGGAGTTTATGCTGAACAGCTTAATTGACATGTTATCTGTATTCTGTGGGTCAGTACAAGGGCCACATTATCATCACCATATAGTGACTAATATCACAATATTGCCAAACAAGCAAGTAAACCAAGACCAATAACACCAGTAACAACAATGGACAAAGACCAAATAATACCCCACATACCCCTACCATATAGTAAGTAATACCACTATACTGTTACTGACCAAATCCATATACCAAGACTAATAATACCAATAACAACAATATATAAGGACCAAATAACACCGCAGCATCATGACCACATATCATCACCATAAACGGTTGAATATTACCATCATACTGTTACTGAATAGAAAGAATTACACTAAGGCCACTATTGCCACCATACTGTGACCATATAGGGGTAGATACCAGTTGTACATAGGCTCTGCAGCCATATAAGAGATTATAAATAAAAATAACCCTTATTCAAATCCTGGCCACAAAAGCATCTAATTCAACACACTATACCTTGAGATCTACAGTTGATAAAGTGTCTGATGGTAAAGGTCCTTCCTGTGAGATGATTGTTAAATTGTTTCCCCACCTCTATCTATCCACATTCTATGCATCTGCTACATTTAAAGCATCCTTGAGGTTCTCTAGTGAGCCAAGTGTCATTCCTGGGAGGTGGTGTGTAATCTCTTTTAACTAAACTGTCCTGTAAACCACGTCTGAAGGTGAGTAATGGACGTGGTCCCACTTTTTCCTTGAGATCCGGGTCGAGTAGCAGGATGCCCCAGTGCCTAGACAGAATTTTTCTGAGGTCACTAGATGCCTCATCAAATGTGCCAATGACACGTATAGGATCATTGTTTTTATGTGTCCTCTTTGATTGGTTGATCAATAGATGTGGTTTAGTGGTGTTAAGGGCATAGCGGTAACCCCTCATGATAACATCCAGGGCTGTGGAGTCGGCAAGCCAAAGCCCCGACTCCCATTCCTCAATTTCCCAAACCTCCGAATCCTGACTCCCTCATACACGGCGCATGTTTAAGTGATAACTTTACTGTAGTAAAATGGTAACATCTGGCTGTTTATCACCTTATGATACAATAATCAAGCAATTTAGGTAGAACAGACACTGACAAGCAAAAGGGTAACAATGTTTTGATCTTTTGAACACTTGTGGGTAGAGTTGAAGCTGTATTTGTATCCAAGTCCAGTCTGCACCAACATTGGGAACGTGTAGAAGAGAACTGGGATCAGATTTTGGTCAAGATATGCTTGAATCTGATTCAGAGCCCAGAAGGATTAAGGCAGTATTGAAAACCAAAGGTGTATTTCCCAAGTACTAACAAAATAATAGAAATTAACATTTTGATTTTTAGTAGCAAAACAGTAACAATGCAGTTACAGGAAAGAATATGCAGAACTAAGCAGATGCCAAATACTTGCAAGTCAAATTTATGTATAAGATATGTAAGATGACTGTGTATAAAATTACAGTAGCCTCATGTACAAAGCTGTAGTGGATGGAGAGATATGGAGTCTGAAAGTAACAAATTCAAAACATTGTTACCATTTTGCTTGTCATTGTAAAATATATTTATTGGATATGATTTTAGAACACAAAAAAATTGTAAATATGCAAAACACTACAGGAACATTTGTGGAGTCTCTGAATTTGTTCTGAGAAATAGTATTGCCTCCATCAGATCCTGCATACATGACCTCATGTCTGATCTCATTATTTCCAGGCTAGAGAACGGCCTCTAACTTGGGTTGGGGGAAAGCGGTGACCACAGGGGCAACATCTCTAATAATGTCAGGGTATAAAGGAATTGCCTCAGCCACAGTCAGGTCTGATGAATGGTTAAACTCTTCTACTTCTTTGAAAGCAGTTGAAACATTTTGCTGAGATTTGTTTGTCATGGGATCGGAATCTTTTCCCCTGGGGCAGCGCTTTACCTGCTCCATGTCATCAATTACACTCCTCATGTGATGAGGCTGAAGATATGGGAGCAGTAGCACTGGCCGGACCCAATGCATCTTGCTCTTTGCATTGAACTAACTGGACCAACTTATTATATATTTTGGGAGTCAGAGTCGATCCCTTTTATGACGACTCCGACTCCTGCAAAATAGGCACCGACTCCACGACTCCGACTCCACAGCCCTGATAACATCTTCAGGGTAACCGTTATCCCAAAAGCGTCTTTTAAGATCTTGGGACTGTTTTTTAAGAACAGTTCTTGCATAAAGGCATGAACTTTCCATGTGGTATCCCTCTCTTGAGAGGGACAGGATGTCTACTCCTCCAGTATAGTAAGAAGATGTAGGTTTCTGAAATACCGTAGTAGGAATACAATCCCTTGGATCCCTGGATATTTTCACATCCAAAAATGCCAAGCAATTAGGGTGTATCTCACAGGTGAATTTTAGTCCAAGGGAGTTATAGTTAAGTTGCTGAATGAACTTCAAAAAGTCTGGTTTCGATCCGTTCCACACAATGAATATGTCGTCTTTATATCTGGTCGAAAGACCCACTTGATCTGTTCAAGACGACATTTCAGCCCCAAAAACATGTAGGCTCTCCCACCACCCGAGGTACAAATTTGCATACGTGGGAGCACATGGGCTCTCCATCACCGTGCCCCTCAGCTGGTGGAAAAACCTACCATCAAACAAGAAATAGTTTCTGGTAAGGATGAAGTTCAGCAATTTCAGAGTGAACTCATTGTGTGGACCAAATTGTGTACCTCTACTTCGTAGAAAGTGATTCCCTGCTTGAATACCCAATATATGGGGTATAGAGGTATACAATGCCTCAACGTCTATACTTGCAAGCCAGCTTTCTGGCGCTACTTGTACCCCATCCAATTTGCGTAAGAGGTCCATCGTATCCCTAGTATAAGATGATTGTGATTCTACAAATGAGGCAAGGATGTGGTCCAAATAAATGCCACAGTTCTGTGTGAGGGGATCTATGCCTGACACTATAGGTCTACCTTTTAAAGGACTAATGCCTTTATAAATTTTGGGCAAACTATAGAAAGTTGGGATTTGTGGATTTCTTGGAAAGAAATAAGTTTGTGAGATTTAGCGTCTGTTAACATCTGCAGCAATGCCTTTCTATAATTCTCAGTTGGATTATTTTTAAAGGGGTTATCTCACTACATTGATTCATCTTACCTCCGTCCTGTTTTCTTGGTTTCACTTTGAATTCAGGGGCGTGTTTACTGCCTTCCACTAAGCTGCAGTAGAAGCCAGGTCTGTAGCTATAGCGACCAGCACTGGCAGTCGATCAGGATAGATAAAACATGTCTGTAGCTATAGCGACCTGAGGAGTTGATGCAGTCCATACAAGAGGGGATATCTGAATAGGTAGGGCACTGGTAATGGACATATATTGCAGTGACTTGTTTTTGCAAGATCTTTAACATAAAAAGCAATCCATTTAGAGAGACAACCCCTTTAAATATTTCATAACCGAGAGTGTCACTCCACACGGTGTTGCACATATCCAGATATTTTGATGGTCCAAGAGCACAATATTACCTCCCTTATCGGACGGTTTCACTATGAGATTGGGGTCATGTTCAAGTTGGGTGATTGCTAGTTTTTCAACAATGGTGCGGTTACTAGGAAAATGTGTATTCATAGATTCTAGATCTCTTGTAACTCGTGATATAAAAATGTCTATACATGAGATGTCACCTTGCGGAGGTATCCTGTTGTTTTTGGGCCTCCGTTCTGTAAATGGGCCTCTACCAGTGTTTACCTCATCATTTGAGGTTCCATAAAGGAGTCTCACATCCTCCAACATATCTCCACTTATGTCTAATTCTTCACATGCCCTCCTATTTCTCAGGCAATGGTATTTATGGCATTTGATTTTTTGTCCGAAAAGATGAATGTCCTTGATCCATTTGAATGCATTGAATCTAGCAAGTGGGACAAAATATAGTCCCAATCTCAGGTCATTCATTTCGGTTTCAGAAATGGAGTGTGATGACAAGTTAATGATTTGGTTTTGATTGGGGGTTAGGAGGGGGGGGGGAGTCAATGTTCGACTGGAGTTTGTTCACTCAGTTGGTATGGATGTTTTCCTTCTAAAAAAGGACCTCTTTGATATTGCCCTCTCCCTCTAGTTCCTCTGCCTCCTCTAGTACATTGTTGATTGCGACCAGCTCTATTTAATGATTCTCGATCTGAATCAGAGAGTTCAGTTTCTGTAGATGAAGCCGTTATCCTTGAATCCTTTTTATTTCCTTTTAATTCAGGAAAAAATGTAAGCTTAATTTTCCCAGAGATCAGCTAGGTCTCTGATAAACGGTTTGTGTTCACGATCTTTAGGGCTTGTTCACATGACGCTTTTGCATCCGGTTTTCGCAAATAAAGCGGATCTGAAAAACGTATCCAGCAATGTTCAGTGTGATTTACATTGCTTTCAATGTAAAAAGCGCATCGCCGTTCCCACAAGAGATCGCGATGCGCTTTTGATTGCTATTCTGCGCTGCGCTTTTCAGATCCGTCTTAATAAATGACATGTCAATTCTTCTTGCTTTTTACGCAAGATAAGTCCCTATAGGAAATAATGGTGTGCACTTTTGGAATCAAAAGCGGATCCAAAAGCGCAGCATACATTTGGGTAACTTTTGGATCCGCTTTTGATTCCAAAAGCGCATCCGAAAAACGCACTGGATTAAAATGTAAATGTCTGTGTTAATAACTAAATATTTATTTATTAATAGGGTAGGGTTGGGGTAGTGTTAGGGTTAATAATTACCAAAAAGTTGTATTGGTCATAGAATAGGTTAAATTAATAGATGATTGATTTGAAAGGAAAGGCATTGAAAAACGGATCCAAAAAACACATGCAAAACGCATCCACAAAAGCATCAGCTGCTGCGTTTTTGGATCCTTTTTTTGGATGCAGTTTTCTCTCTGGTAAAAAACTGATCCAGAACGTTGTGTGAACAAGCCCTTAATATGATACTGATAACGTTCTATAAAATTTTGAAGTTGTTTTTATTTTGTCGTGTATTCAGTATTCTCTTCAAAGCTACATACTAAGTCAATCTGTTATTTAAGTTTTAAATTCAGATTGTTAAGGCAGACCTTTTCTTCTAAGAGGAGTAGCATAAATCTGATTGAACTACTAGTGGCCTCTTGCTTCTACTTTTTGATAAACCCAGGATTTTTAAATTTAGTAGCAGGTGTGGGGGGAATCCGAAGAACAAGAGGTACTATTTGATTTTTAATGTAATTGTCCAGACCTTGGACCTCCCACCATGAGGATATTTGTTCCCGATAAGTTTTGTGTAATTCCTTGAAGGCAATATTAAGAGAAGGTGTATACTTTTTTGTGTAAAGTTCCTGTCAGAAAAAATGTCCTTAACTAAGCCACTGATTAGTATCAAGACTTGTGGTCAAAAACCCGGCCATCATCAAAATCTGAATTCCAATAACAATATAGTGATCTTGAGCGCAGATGATGTCGAAGATACTAATCCAAAACCCCAAATCTAACAAGTATCAAGAATTTTTTGGAAGGGTTAATCTAAATAAAAAATAACCGTTATTTAAATTGTTTAAAAAGCGATCAGATTGTCTCTCAAGTATACGTGCAGATCGTCCCAATCTGGGAGACCGTGATGCTGCGCAAAAAATCACAAAGATATTCAACTGTGAATTGCAGCGGTTACCTATAGTATAGGGTGTACCAGGTCCACATAGTATAACAGTAGGTGAGATTACCAAAGGGACAATGGGTAAGTTGAAAAAATACTTTCCCTAGTACAGCCCTATGTGGAATACTATTAATCACCTATAGCCTGCAATACAGGGCAACCACCCCAATAAGGGCGACCCCGTCCAGAACCAAGCCCTATTTATAATTGGTCCCTGTTATATTCTAACATTCATAAATGTCGTACAGATCCCATAAATTGTGGTCCCAACATGTTTCGGTGCGTACCACTACCCCATCAGGTATTTAGGGCTAGTTATGGCAGGTAGGGGTGGTATATAGGGACAGTTACAGCTGGTAAGGTGATATATAGGGCCAGTTATAGCAGGTAGGGTGGTATATAGGGCAAGTTATAGCAGGTAGGGTGGAATATAGGGCCAGTTGTAGCAGCTAGGATGGCATATAGGGCCACTTAGGGTAGGTATTCCACCCCCCATTAAAAAAAATAATAAAAATAATACTCGCATTGACTCTTTCCTTCCCCCGCCAAAGATCTATTTAAGTCAGTGCAGTGTGTTCAAAAGTCGGGGCCGTCACTCCCTGAGATATGGAAGTCTGAACAGAGTCCATGCGAGGTAATACTAGAGAAACAATAGTATAGGACCACCTGCCTTGAGGTCCTGTTGGCGTTTCGGAGGTGGCTTAAGCAATTTTGATCAAAAATGTGAACTGAGAACCTCAAAAAAATGTTCATATATCCTAGATAGCAGAAATGCTTTTTTCAAAATTTCTATGTTCCCTTTGATAGTGCTCTAGTTTTTAGTGTGCCACTGTTATTGGAATATGTATGTATACTACAGCTGCACCAATGTTGCACCTATGTTCATTTTTTTCAAAAATGTTTTTTGGATCTGCATAACCATATATTGTTTCTAGTGTACTGGGCCCCAAGCCTATGCATAGGCTTAGGCTCTAGTACAGGCAGCGGCGCGATGACGTCATTGTATCGCGCCGCTGCCTTCAGTGGGCAAAGTGGCCAGTATCGGTGTATACCAACCGCTTTGCCTCAGCTGCTGCCTTGAACGTGCAGGTGGCTGCTGTTAATGCTGTATTGCTGGGTCTATGTGACCCAGCGACGCAGCAGTGTGGCGAGTGTTGCGACTGCTGCGACCCCTGTATCTACGCCACTGACTGCACCTCTGCAATGAAGGTTCCAAACAGAACCCCGAACTGGTAGCCTGACAGCATTGGTTGCTATAGCTACAGACCTAGCTTCTACTGCAGCCTACTAGTGAAAGCCAGTAAACATGCCCCTGAATTCAAAATGAAACCAAGAAAACAGGGCTGAGGTAAGATGAATCAATGTAGTGAGACAACCCCTTTAACTGACAAGTCTCTCCCTCATTTTTATATCGTGAGGAAAATCTTTACGGTTAAGCTGTGCTGGGAGGGGAAAAAGCAGAACATAGGACTTTTCTCCCTCAGCCGCAGTGCTTCTGTCTTAGTGTTTTTTGCTCTGAAATGCTGTTGCATTTTAGCGTAAAACGCACCTTACTGTGCTTTGGGCTATTTTGCGCTGTCCGTGGTTTAGGCACCACAACACAGGCTGACAGCTTCCACTTGAAGCATTTGCTGCCAATATGTTTGCGTCCGATACCACAGGACACCTTTAAAAATCTTGTAAAGTCCACGCATTGCGGAGCCAAGTTTTTTAGTCGTATGAGAGGACCTACAAAGGCCTACCCATAGGTTTAAAGGGGTTGTCTCACTACATTATTATTATTATTATTATAGATTTTAAAGCGCCATTGATTCCAGGGCGCTGTACATTCGAGGGGGTTACATACATTACATAAGTCATAACATTAACATAACATTACATAACGAGTACAGTGATAAGTGATAATGACAATTGGCACGACAGAGGGAGAGAGGACCCTACCCGTGAGGGCTTCCAATCTACAAGGAGGGGGAAAGAGACAGGAGGTGAGGGGCAGACAAGTTTAGTGAAGGTTATAGGCAAGCCTGAAGAAATGGGTTTTCAGATTGCTTTTGAAGCTGGTGAAAGTGGAGGAGAGTCTGATGTGTTGGGGCAGTGAGTTCCAGAGTGTGGGTGAAGCACGGGAGAAGTCTTGGAGACGGTTGTGTGAGGAGCTGATAAGAGAGCAGAGGAGAAGGCCCTGTGAGGAGTGGGGAGTGCGGGAGGGGAGATTTTTGGAAATTAGGGCAGAGATGTATGGAGGGGAGAGGTCATGGAGAACCTTGTAGGTCATGGTTAGTAGCTTGAAATGAATTTGCTGGGCAATGGGAAGCCAGTGAAGGGATTGGCAAAGGGGAGAGGCAGAGGATTAGCGAGGAGAGAGGTGGATAAGACGGGCAGCAGAGTTAAGGATGGATTGGAGGGGAGCGAGGGTGCTAGCTGGGGAGCCACAGAGAAGGATGTTGCAGTAGTCTAGGCAGGAGATGACAAGGGCATGGACCAGCATTTTTGTAGCGTCATAGTTGAGGAATGAGCGGATGCGAGAGATGTTTTTCAGGTGGAGGAGGGAAGTAGAGGTGAGGGTTTGGATGTGTGGTTTGAAACAGAGCGGAGTCTAGGATTACCCCAAGGCAGCGGACTTGCGGGATCGGTGAGAGTGTAGAGCCGTTGACTGTAATAGTGAGATCAGGGGCAGGGGTAGAGTTGGATGGTGGAAAGATGATGAGTTCTGTTTTTTCCACATTTAGTTTTAGGAGACGTGATGAGAAGGAGGAAATGGACGACAGACAGTCAGGGATCGGGGAGAGTAGAGAAGTGAGATCTGGGCCGGAGATGTAGAGTTGGGTATCGTCAGCATACAGGTGGTAATGAAAGCCATGTGAGGCTATGAGCTGACCGAGGCCAAGGGTGTACATAGAGAAGAGTAGTGGGCCCAGGACTGACCCTTGGGGGACACCGACAGAGAGAGGCCGGGTGGAGGAGGTGGAGCGAGAATGAGAGACGCTGAAAGTCCGATCAGTGAGGTAAGAGGAGATCCAGGAGAGGGCCAAGTCCGTGATGCCGAGGGAGGAGAGGATTTGTAGCAGGAGGGAATGGTCGACAGTGTCAAAGGCAGAGGACAGGTCTAAGAGGAGGAGCACAGAGTAGTGGCATGAGGCTTTAGCAGTTACTAGGTCATTAGTGACTTTGGTTAGGGCGGTTTCGGTAGAGTGGTGGGGTCGAAAACCAGATTGTAGTGGGTCAAGAAGAGAGTTGGAGGAGAGGTGGGAGGACAGCTGAAGATAGACGTGCTGCTCGAGGAGTTTGGAAGCAAAAGGGAGCAGTGAGATGGGGCGATAGTTGGACAGAGAAGAGGGGTCAAGGGTTGTTTTTTTTAGGATTGGGGTGATAGTAGCATGTTTAAAGGCGGAAGGGAAGATGCCAGAGGTTAGTGATAGGTTGAAGAGATGGGTGAGGGCTGGGATGATAGAAGCACTGAGGTCTGGGATGAGGTGGGATGGCAGTGGGTCAAGACTACAGGTAGTGAGGTTGGATTTGGACAGTAAGGAGGAGAGCTTGTCATGAGTGACCGTGGGGAAGCAAGTTAAGGGGGAAGAGCAGGTTGCAAGGGTAGGGGAGGGTGGTGGGGACTGTGGGCTGAAGCTTTCTCTGATGTGGTTGATCTTCTGGAGGAAGTGAATGGCAAAGTCATCTGCTGAAAGGAGGGATGGGGGAGGAGGTGTTGGTGGACGGAGAAGAGAGTTGAAGGTTTTGAATAATTGTCTGGGACATAGAATAGCTTTCAGAATGTAGGGAACACTAAATGAAGACGTTTTTCAAATATATTGCGTTGTTCATCTTTTTTAACCCCTTACCGCCAGAACCAGTTCTGGCCTCTCTGACAGAGCCCCATTTTTAAAATCTGACGTGTCACTTTATCTGAAAATAACTTTTTGACACTTTAACCTATCCCTGTGATTCAGAGATTGTTTTCTCGTGACACATTGTGCTTTAAGATAGTAAGAAATTTTGGTCCAAAAAATGCTTGTTTTTTTGTGAAAAATTTACCAATTTCAAACTTCAAAGATTTCTGCATGTAAGACAGATAGTTATTCCACTCAAAATAGTTTATAACTAGCATTTACCATATGTCTGCTGTAGGTTGGCATAATTTTTTTAAATGTCGTCTTTTTTTTCTTTTTTTTTCTTTTTTTACGACTTTAGGGGGCTTAGAAATTTGGTAGTAATTTTAAAATTTTCAAGAAAATTTGCAATATACATTTTTTTTAGGGACCAGTCCAGTTCTAACGTGACTTTGATTGGCTTGTATGTTACGTACCCCCATAAATCCCTCCATCTAAGAAACTACACCCCTTAAAGTATTCAAAACAGCATTTAGGAAGTTTATTAACCCATTAGGTGTTTCACAGGAATTAAAGCAAAGTGGAAGAGAAATTTAAAAATGTCCCTTTTTTTGCAGATTTTAAATTTTTATCCATTATTCACAAGAATACGGTAAATGTGATCAGGAAAATGCAACTTAATATTGATTCCCCAGATTCTGCTGTTTTTAGAGATATCCCATATGTGGCCCTAGTGCACTATTTGGCTCAACCACAAGCCCCAGAATAGATGAAGCACCTACCGGACTCTGGGGTCTCATTTTCATAACGATTTTATTTAAGCTCCATTTCAGGTTTGCGGACGCCCTATATATATATATATATATATATATATATATATATATATATATATATTTTATATTATATATATATAATATATATATATTATATTATATATATGTATATGTGTGCCGCAGCCCTGCCAGTGGCACCCAGGTTTGCATATGTTTTTTCAAAAGTGTTTTTGTTCAGTAACCATACTTTATATTTGGTGTATATTGATTTTAACCTATATGGGAAGGAAAGGGTGCCTCCATTTTGATTTTCTGCACCTGCCCACTCTCACAGGCTGTCATAAGAAGTGCAGCTTGCAGGTTGGGATTTTTTTTTACTTTTTTTCTCTCTGGATAAAGGAGGTCGGTTGACCCAGTGAGAGGGCTGGATGTGGCTCTAGTGAGAGGGAGAAGTCAGTATCGGACTGCCCTTTTTGAGATCACGGTGAAAGTCGGGGGCAGAGTATATCGGCCCGCCATATATAGCGTCCTCAAGCTGCACCCATGACTTTGAAGACCTAGCGTGGAACCAATCCAGTACTCTAGCAGCGATTGTTGCTACATTATATGACTTTATGTCAGGGAGGGCCATCCCTCCGTCACCCTTATGCCTGATTAGAATGCTTCTAGCAATCCTCTGCCTCGCACCACCCCAGACAAACTTACCAAAGCATCTGTTGAGATCTCTAAAGAGGCCATTAGGGAGAGCTACTGGGAGGGTCTGGAGCAGGTATAAGAGCCTAGGGAGGACATTAATTTTAATAATATTGCTTCGACCCGTCCAGGAAAATTCCTTCCGGTCCCATTTACTTAAATCAGCTTTGATAATTTGGATAAGGGAGGCAAAATTCAGGTGAAAAAGATTATCTAGATTCTTCGGAATCTGAACACCTAGGTACGTAAAATGGTCTGTCACCCACTTAAACGTAAACCTGCTCTGCAGCATCTGTAGGTCCCTCTGGTCCAGGGTAACATTCATTGATACGCTCTTAGACCAATTTACTTTAAAATTGCTTACCCGACCAAATCTATCCAATAGATCCATCAGATCGGGCAGGGAAGTTTCCGGCTGTGTAATATAGAGCAGAAGATCATCGGCAAAAGCCGCGCATTTATATTGCTTGTCTCCAATCTGCAGACCCCTGATCTCTCGATTCGCTCTGATGGCACACATCAAACACTCCATTACTAGCACATACAGAATAGGGGACAACAAACATCCCTGCCTCGTCCCATTACAGATGTCAAAGGGTCTAGATAAGACCCCATTGACCCTGATCTGTGCCGACGGGTTCCTATACAATGCCAGGATTCTCTGCAGCATCATCGGGCCAACCGCCACGTTTGACAAGGCAGACTCCATAAAATCCCAGTCTACCCTGTCAAACGCCTTCTCAGCGTCAATAGACAGCAGCATAAGGGGGTTCTGGGCTTTCTGCGCATAATTAATCAGGGAAAGAGTTTTCAGAGTGTTATCTCTTGCCTCCCTTCCTGGCACAAAGCCGATCTGGTCTATATGTATAAGATCTGCCAAGATGGTGTTAAGTCTGATGACAATAAGCTTGGCGTATAACTTGGTGTCCGTATTTAATAACGAGATGGGCCTATAGCTGGAGCATAACATAGGGTCTTTTCCGGGCTTCGGGATCACCATGATGTGAGCCTGCGTGAATGAGAGGGGAAAGGGTTGGGTGCCCGAGACAGAGTTAAAGAAGGACAGAAGGGGGTCCGTCAGCTCTTCCTTAAAAACCTTATAAAATTTGGCTGTGAAGCCATCAGGGCCCGGACTCTTTCCAGACGGCAGAGAGGAAATGGCCTGCCTAAGCTCCTGCCCGAGAAGGGAGCCTCAAGTGCTTCCAGTTGCTCCCTATCCAAATCAGGTGCAGGCGCCTGTTCCATGAAGGCCCTCAGGTTTCCACTCTCATGGTCGGCATCCCAGGCTGGCAAAGGGAGATTATAAAGCCCCCGGTAATAGTCATGGAATTCTTCTAAGATCTCCCCTGTGTAGAATGTTGATTTGCCTGCTTTGGTTTTGATCGAGGGTACAAAGAGAGCAGATCTTTTATCTCGGAGGGACCTGGCCAACATCCTACTTGGTTTATTACTCCAAGCATAATATTTCTCTGCGCAGATCTGCCGAAACCTGGCCGCCTTTTTGTCCAGCAACTGCAGGATCTCTTGTTTTGTCTGCAAAAGGTCTCGCAGGTCTGAGTCAGACAGCGTCGCCTTATGCAAGCTCTCCAGCTCTGCCAATGTGGCCAGCAGTTTTTTAAGTTTAAAAGTCGCTTCTCATTTTAAGCGTGCCCCATGTTTTATCAGCATTCCTCGCAGAACACATTTAAAAGATTCCCACTTCACTTGGGGTGAGGATGGGTCTGAAGAGTGGGTGCTGATAAATAATTTGATAGTCTGAGATAGGTCAGCAACACAGACCGAATCGTGGAGTAACGATTTGTTGAGTCTCCAATTAATTTGTTTGGGCAAAGCGCGTGGGATACTCAATTCACATGAAAGCGGAGCATGATCCGAGAGTAATATGTTACCAATGCTCGGGTTTTGCGCCTCGGGTAGTAGTGCGTGTTGGAGGAACACATAGTCTATTCTACAATATCCTCCATGAGGATACGCGTAGAACGTGTAGTCCCGCCCACTTGGGTGGATGAGTCTCCAAATATCACAGAGCTGCATATCGTGCAAGAGCCTCCGAATCCTGTTTAGTTTATTGTGCGAGACCGAGGAGTGCCCCATCGAGGTGTCGATACATGGTTGCATGGCAATATTAGAGTCCCCACATAGAACAATTTTCCCCTGCGCAAATTCATTTAGCTCATCTAACACTCTTTGTATAAAGGTGAGCTGTCCCTGATTAGGAGCATAGATGGTTGCAAGTGTATAGATGGACCCTCCAGTGTCGCAGTTAATAAAGAGATACCTGGCATCTATGTCTTTTTTAACGTCTAAGATCTGAACCGGGAGATCTTTGTGAAAGAAGATAGCAACTCATTTAGTTTTCTGGTCCGGATTGCTACTGCAGCACCAGAGGGGAAAGTATTTATTTTGAAAGGATTCCAGGTGACCCACTAGCAGGTGAGTCTCCTGGACACAGAGTATACGGGTCTTCTGCTTATGCATGCTATACAAGATCTGAGATCTCCTTTCTGGGATATTAAATCCCTTAACATTGAGGGAAGAAATTTTAAAGGTCGCCATGTTATTAGAAAGCACCGAACAGTCAAAGTCACGAGCGGAAAGAGGCTATCCACTCAGCCGTGTCTGAACTAAAAAGGTAAATAGTAAAGTTAAAACCCTAAATGTAAAAATTAGAGAATACACACAGAATATAAGCCTGAGAACTGGTATACAGGCCAGCAGAAATAACTAAGCTTTGCAGAATTACTAACTGCTTAATACAAACACACAGTGTTCGTAGAGCACCTATCGGGGGCTGGACAGGGAGTCCTTCTTAAGATGGGGTTTCGTGAAGTGGCACAGTCAACCAACTGGGTAAAAACAGGTCAACCATGGGGCCTATCATACTACTGAAACTTTGCAATTTGGAACATTGCATCAAAGAGTGGTACAATGCACAAAACTACTAGTAGGTTTCTTGTTGTGTCCAATCCGGAGTCTGAGCAGACCAGCCATCACCGACTGGCAACAACAGACATCCAAATGCCCACAGGAGTTGTCAATCTAACTTTCTGAGCAGGCTCCGGGGGAACAGCCACAGAGATGGCAGCTAGACCAACTATACAGGTGAATCATGGCACTGGGCAGATCCGCCTAAGTGAAATGTTGGATTATCATTGTGTATTATGCAGTGCACCGGGCCTCACTGCCCCATCTACCCTTTCTATGCGTGAGACCAATCTCTGTGATCTCGATAGCCTCTGTTCCTTTGGGGGATCCCAATAGCCCGGGTCTCCGTGCGGAGGGCACGGGAGGGGCCACAGGCAATTGTGGAGGGGCATTGGACGCAGCAACGTCCCAATCGGGGATGGCAACCTTGGGCAGTTTCAAAGCTGTAAGGAATATCGGTAAATTCGCCGGAGTTCTGAAAGTCACCGTGCCCTCCTCTGTCCTGACACGAAGGGCAAATGGGTATCCCCAACGATATGCAATTCGTCTATTTTGCAGGAGGGACAAGGGAGGCTTCAAAGCCGAGCGGAGTCTAAGTGTACGCCTAGATAAATCGGGGAATAAAGCTAGCTTGGCTCCTTCAAAAAGAATATGTGGGGCTAGTCTTGCCCTCCTCATTATGTCCTCCTTCATGGCATAGTAATGAAGCCTACAGATTACATCCCTCGGCTTGCTAGCATCTGAACTCATGGGACGGAGAGCCCTATGCGCTCTGTCAATCTCAATATGCGAATCGGGGGCTTTTCCTAACAGCATATTGAAGAGTTTACGCAGTGACGGGGTTAAGTCCTGTGGTTTTACAGACTCTGGGAGTCCACTAACCCTGATGTTCCTCCTATTTCTGTTTTCCAAATCATCAAATTGATCTACTAGTTGCTGTTGGAGGGTTTGTTGTGTCTTAAGTGCCGTTTGCAAGTCCAGTATAGATGTCTGAACGGAGGAGTGTGAGGATTCAAGCGACTCCACTCTGGACTGGATCGCAGACACATAATTTTTGACCACCCCCAGCTCTCGGCGCCACCCTTGTTTGATATCGGCTGCCATAGCCGACATGTTGTTCTTGGTAGGTAAAAGTGTTAAGAGCGCCTGAAGCTCCGGGTGACCCCTAAGGATTGATAGGGCTCTACTTTTTTTGATATCGGAGGCATCGTCAGCTGAAATTTCATGTCCAGAAGAGGTGCAGCCGCCATCATGGGAGACCGCTCGATGTGCCGCGGATCCCCCAGTGACCCCGGGGTCGGGTCTGGTGCGCCACTGCTGAGGGCTTTCTGGAGGGGACATTTGCAGTCCAAGATGCCTGGGACCCACAGCCAGTAAGAGAGTCCTCAAGTGGGTCCGGGACAGACTCCTGAGAATGCTTCTGAGGATCACCTGAACATGGGGGTGTCCATGATGAGTCCCCATATGGCCCATCGCCCATGACAGCAAAGGCTCTGCGCTGAAAAGCAGGCTCAGGGTATTGGTTATACACAGGGGTAGCTCCAGGGTCCTCCGCTCTCAGAGCACCATGTCCTGAATCCAGCTCACCGGGATAGGGCCGGCCTGCAAAGTCCTCCCACGCTCTCCGCAGATGAGCCACAGGGGTACAGCGATTGATTGATCTCCCGGTCGGGGGGGTTGCACTCCTCCTAACAGACTTGTCCCCGGTGAAGTCTCCTGGATGTCCGCTTCGCCTCTGCCTCCCGGCAAATCTCGGGTCTGTGCGCGTCTCGGCGAGGAAGATGGCGCCCGCTGAGCTGCAGTCACAGGCCCCAAGTCCTCATGCCGATCCAAGAGAGGCTCAAAGAAGTTTCTGATTGGCACACCCAGTGCTGGGGTGCCAGGTGCAGTCCTGGACCCCTTTTTGGCTCTTTTAGAGGGCATCTGGAGTCTTTTACCACGCCCCCTTATTTTTATTTTTAACAGCGCTCACCATGCAGTATCCATCAATAGTTAGCTTTACTCTCTGGGTCGATACGATTACGGCGATACCCAATTTATATAGTTTTTTTTTTTATGTTGAAGCACTTTAAAAAAAAAATGTTTTATTGTGTAAAACAATATTTATGCATCGCTATCTCTTGAGAGCCATAACTTTTTTATTTTTCCGTATACAGAGACGTGTAAGGATGTTTTTTTTTGCGGGATGAACTGACGTTTTAATTGGTACAACTTTGGCGTTTATATGAGTTTTTGATCGCTTTTTATTCCATTTTATGTGCTGCAGGATGAACAAAAATCACAATTCTGTTTTTGTTTTTTTTTATTATATATACGGCGTTCACCGTAAGGGTTAATTAACGTGACCGATTTATAGGGTGGGTCGTTACGCATGCTGCGATATCAAATATGGGTATTTTATTTATTTTTTATCTTTTTTGAGGCAATTGCCGTTTGTAAAGGGGAAAAGGGCAATGTACGTTTTTTTTATTTTATTTTTTGTGTTTGTGTTTTACTTTTTTTTTAACTTTTTTTTTACTTTTTAACATTGTTTCACTTTCCCCAGTGGGGATCTGTAACCGCAATTGTCAGATTGCTGTTACCATGGTAGACCTGTACACAGCACAAACACCACTCATATACATCACTTAACTATCTGCTGTCGCTTTTCATTCTCCTGCTTCTTGCTGCAGGTGACATCTCTCCTAACCCAGGCCCACCCTCCTTTACTGCTCATCCCACCTCCTCCTCTGCCTCCATAGAAACCCTGCTAACCTGCTTGCTATTCGCTGTACGTCTTTTTCTGCCCCTTTTAAATGTGCTTTGTTGAACCCCTGGTCTGTTGGTAACAAACTCACTGCTGTTCATGACCTGTTCCTTTCTTATTCCCTCAACTTGCTAGCTCTCACTGAAACATGGCTCCAGCAATCTGACACCGCTTCCCTTGCCGCTCTCGCCTATGGCGGCCTACACTTCACCCACACCCCCAGACCTGAGAGCAGGCAGGGTGGTGGAGTCGGCATACTTCTCTCTCCACACTGCACTTACCAGGTCATTCCTCCCGTACCCTCCTTCGCCTTCCCTTACCTTCCCCTCCTTTGAGGTCCACACTCTCAGACTCTTCCGGCCATTTTCTCCCAGAATTGCGGTTGTGTCCAGACACCCCGGCTCACCCCGCCAGTTTCTGGATCATTTTGCTGCCTTATTTACTCTCTTCTGAAATGCCCACACTCATCATGGGTGATTTCAACATCCCCATTGATGACCCCATGTCTCCTTCGGCCTCTCAGTTCCTTTCACTGACCTCTTCTCTTGGCCTCTCGCAGTTTACTGACTCTCCCACCCACAAGGATGGGACCTCTCTTGATCTGGTCTTCTGTCGTCTCTCGTCAATTTCTAACTTCACTAATTCTCCTTATGCGCTATCTGACCACAACCTTATCTCCTTCACTATTAATAATTCTCACCCATCTCTGGACACACCTGCCTGTCACCCATTCAGAAATCTCTGCTCCATCAACACTCAGAAACTCATAGACACCATACAGTCCTCACTGCCCCCAATCTCCTTCATGTCCTGTCCTGACCTGGCTATCAACCATTACAGCGAAACTCTCTCAACCACCCTGGACATGTTGGCGCCACTCACGCATCGCACCACCAGAGTCAGACGCCGGCAGCCTTGGCACACGCCTCAGACTCGCCATCTGCAGTGATGTTCCAGGTGTGCTGAGCGTCTGTGAAGAAAGTCTAAGCTACCTGCAGACTTTCTCCACTATAAATTCATGCTCGGGACTTGCCACACTGCCCTTCACTGCGCCAAACAAAAATATTTCACTTCCCTCATCTCAACACTATACAACAACCCAAAACGCCTGTTTGATACTTTCCACTCCCTCCTCAGGCCCCGGTCACTGACCTCTGTGCTGAAGACTTGGCCGCTCACTTCAAAGACAAAATTGACAGTATCCGGCAAAACATTGTATTTCAATCCTTAAATAGCACCCATCCTGTCCCTCCCCGCATGTTCTCTAGTCTACTCTCAGCCCTTGACCCAACAACAGAAGAAGTAGTATCCAGGCTTCTCTTATCTGCTCGTCCCACCACCTGCTCTAGTGACCCCCATTCCCTCCCACCTTGTCCAGTCTATTTCTCCAGCTATCCTCTCACCTTACTGCAATCTTTAACCTCTCTCTCTCCACTGGGATCTTCCCATCCTCTTTTAAACAAGCTACTATAACCCCTCTACTAAAAAAGCCCTCTCTGGACCCGTCCTGCACTGCCAACTACCGACCAGTCTCTAACCTGCCCTTCATCTCTAAACTCCTGGAACGCTTGGTCTACTCTCGCCTAATCCGCTATCTCTCTGCTAACTCTCTTCTCGGTCCTCTACAATCGGGTTTCCGCTCTTTACACTCCACGTGGAACATTCTACCACGTACCATCATAGTAACTTTCATAGTTTTAAGAATGTCCTGAAAATGCATTATCTTAGGCAGGCCTACCAAGATCCCTAATTGCTAACCCCCACCTTCTATCACACACATTTCTGTCACTCCCTACACTAGGGCACTCACAGGCACTTTCTGTTATATAGATGTACTGTCATCGTGCAGGTTCCCCAATTTTATGTAAACCACCCCCTATTTATGAAGCAAGGCTGGACTATTGTAAAACTTAGCACTTCTTCCCCCCGGGAAACCCTCATAGATTGTAGCTCTTTGTGAGCAGGGCCCTCCCCACCTTGGTCTCATCTTAAGAGAGCTTTTCACTTGTAACGTCTGTCTTGTGTCTGTAATTATACCCTCTATATTGTAAAGTGCTGCGGAATATGTTGGCGCTATATAAATCAAGATTATTATTATTAATACCCCACTGGCCACGGGCAAGGCAGGAGTAAACCCCAGAGCTGACGTCTTGGATAATAAGGTTTGCCTATATCTTTTCATACAGTTCAGTGATTCTCAGGTTACAATGGCCTCTGGATACAATATTTTACTTTCACGAGACATTGTATGTTGAGTGCAATTTCAAGATGCAATGTCCCATACACTGATGCAACCTATTATCATGAACATTTTATTTGTAAAACGTCTGCATTAGTAAAGTTCAGTGATTGGCGCTCTTGTAGCGCCACTCTACAGTACAGTGCTGTACTAGATGTCCTGTACTGCTGTATACATGTGCCAGGATGAGCAGCTCCTTCAGGCATCAGGTGAGGGCCCCATTTTCATTTTTTTCTGGTGCACTGTGTAACCAGAACATGAACCAAAGAAGCTCCTGCCCTCAAATAGAAAGTGATTTCCAGCTTCCAGCAGCTCTTTCTGACTGTTTCATGTAAGGACTTGCTTTTTCTGGAGTATCTGCTAGATTTTCTTTAATCTTCACGTTGCATTATGTTGGTGACATTTTGGGCACTTGGAACCAATTACCAGTTTTCCTTCGTGTTATGGATTCAACATACAAAGGTCGTCCCAGAACCCATTAATATTGAGTTGAGAGTTACTGTATGGTCACCAAAGCTAAATACAAGATCACCTGGTACCTGCCAATACAATTTAGTTGACCTTAATGTTTCCTTTTATGTCTATCAGGGCTCCTCCTCAAGTCAGAAGACCTAACAGAGACGTAAAGCTTTTACGTAAAGAATCTCCAGGAATCCAACCACATGGTCCTGTTGGTAGAGCACATCCAATTTCAAAAAATGACATAGCTCCAAACCGGGAAAGAGATGTCCGAGGAAGAGCCAAGGACGACAAGGTAAGGAACCGGTTTAATTCCCCACGTGAAGAAAATTGATTGCGGTTTGCAATTTTTTTTTTGCCTTCTTCTGGATCAACACTGAGGTTATAGAAAATTGTAATGTGTCTAATATTTGGTCCAGAGATTGTAGGGAGAGGGTTGTAAGGCTCTGTACACTTTTATGGACATTTTATTTTCTCAATCCATATAAAATGTAGTGCCAGACAGCGAACAAACTGTGTAGTCTGATCATGCAGCCTGACTTCTTTTCATCTGTCTTGTTCTTTTAACTAACCTACCAGATGTACCTTACCATGGAGCACGGATAAATGGAAGTGTGAGACTACAGAGCTGCAAGAATGGGCTTTAAAGGGGTTGTGGTCCCATGCTGTTTTACAGAGCCACAAGCCGTTTTAAATTAATAATTCACCCCTCTTCCTGGTCAGGCTGTGGGTGGTTCTATAGCAGTGATTAGCTTATCAGCTCTGTACATGAGAGCAGGAGGTTTTATCTATGAGCACTGAAGCTCTAAAGTAAACAAAAGTAAATAATCTCCTTCGTTTGTTAGAGATAACACATTCTGTTCTCAAGCTGCCAGCATCCTATGTACCGACCTGCAGTGACGTCACTCCCTGCTATCAGTAAGACAAAGAGCAGAGAGAGAAGGGAGAGCAGGACGGTAAACTAGAGAAACCTGTGTGCACTCAGAGCAGATAAAATCGCATCTCAACAAAGCAAAGTAAAGAAAGCCATGTATTTGGAAAAAGTCTTCATATACCGTTCCCTACATGTTGAAAGCTAATCTTTGTAGTGAGACAACCGCTTTAAAGGGGATTTCTTATCGGGCTGTTTCACAGAGCCTGCTCTTCACAGCCAACATAAGGCTCCCACTTCCTGTTCAGGCTGTGGGCAGTTTAACAGTAGTGATTGGTATATCCGCTTCGCTATTCCTAGCTGAGCCTGTTAGAGGGACGTTGATGATGGAGGAGTTTTACAACACGGTACAAGGCTACAGAGCTCTAAGTTAAAGTTTGTCAGTAAGAAAAATAGATGATCTCCTCTGATACTGGTAAGACACAGCAGTGACTGATGTCACCATTCCAGCCAATTCTGCAAGAGCAGATTAAGGTGTTTGGTAACCTAGTAAAGCTTGTGTACACAAGCTGGAAATAAGACTCTACTCTACCTCTGAAATAAAGCAAAATCAGAACAGCAATGTATTTGGTAATAGTATTTAATTGCCTTTCCCAACATTTTTATGGCTAATTGATGAGATGGGTATATGTCTTTAAGTTTTATTGCCATAAAAGAATATACTATACTTGCATCCCACTGAAGATATATTAGGGTATCCTCACATGGCAGGTTTGGACGCTTATTCTGGGCGTGGATTCCGCATCCAGAATCCATGTCCAATCTGACTGTAAAGTGATTTACACTATAACCTATGTAGAATCGGCATCGTCGTTCAGTAATGTCTGCGCCTACGAAGGATTGACATGTCAATTCTTTGAGGTGTTTTACGTGCCGATAATAACAAAGTACGGGTCAGTCCAGGTCATTTCCTTGCTGAAGTTCCGGTTGTTTCCGTGCAGAAATCGCGCAAACACTGTTAACCTACCCTAAACAGTGAGAACCTACCCTTAAAATGGTTGTGCTACGATAGACATTTATCGCCTATTCCCAGGATAGGAGATGAATGATTGATTGACCACTGTAGAGCCCAATCCCACTGATTTGCTGATGTGGGTACCCTGAATCCCCCATCCTTCTTTAAATGGAGCACTGGCTGAACATTGCACTGCTGCTCCATTGAAAGGCTATGGGACCAACGAAAATAGCCGAATGCTATGCTTGGAAGGGGGTAGGGGGGGGGGGGGTAGGTGATAAATGTCTTGATAAAGACTCCAGTCAAAACGTGGCTGCTGTGTACTGGGATTCACTCTTGAATAAAAGAACACCTTTGCTGACGCCACTTTCTGGATTTATTTAAGGTGATAATTGTCTGTCATTGCACAACCCTTTAACGTCAGTCAGTTAGGTTATGTCTCCACTGCAATGAAAAACTATCATATTTTTGGTCGTTTTAGGATTCTAAAACTGCCGAAAATACGATTGTTCAGGCAGCCTATAGACTTTAATAGAAAAATGACCTGTAGTCGGCGCTTTGAGTTTTTCGTTGTCTTCCTATACAATCAATTGTATGGGCCGACAGGAAAAAAAAACGAGAATCGACCACGATTTTTGCATAAAATGTGACAAAAACCGCCATCGTGCTTCGGAAAACAACCGGTCAACTTTCTGTCGTTTATTGTCCGAAGCACAATAGTCTTACATCGACTACTCCCAGTAATGCTGATTGGTTGAGAGTAGGTGACTGACAGGATTGAACGCTCAATGCTCCACCCTCATGTCTTTGTGAATGGCAGGGCTGTATGCAGTGGTGATCCCTATGATATATAGTGCCTTGCGAAAGTATTCGGCCTCCTTGAATTTTTCAACCTTTTGCCACATTTCAGGCTTCAAACCTAAAGATTTAAAAAAAAATTTTTTTGTGAGGAATCAACAAGTGGGACACCATTGTGAAGTGAAACTGAATTTATTGGCTATTTTAACCTTTTGTAAAAAATAAAAAACTGAAAAGTGGGGCGTGCAGAATTATTCGGCCCCTTTACTTTCAGTGCAGCAAATTTGCTCCAGAAGTTCAGTGAGGATCTCTGAATGATCCAATGTTGTCCTAAATGACTGATGATGAGAAATATACTCCACCTGTGTGTAATAAAGTCTCCATATAAATGACCTGCTCTGCGATAGTCTCAGGGTTCGGGTTAGAGCGCAGAGCGCATCCTGAAGAGCACGGAACACACCAGGCAGGTCCATGATACTGTTGTGGAGAAGTTTAAAGCCGGATTTGGCTACAAAAAGATTTCCCAAACTTTAAACATCCCAAGGAGCACTGTGCAAGTGATCATGTTGAAATGGAAGGAGTATCAGACCACTGCAAACCTACCAAGACCCGGCCGTCCCTCTAAACTTTCATCTCAAACAAGGAGAAGACTGATCAGAAATGCAGCCACGAGGCCCATGATCACTCTGGATGACCTGCAGAGATCTACAGCTGAGGTGGGAGAGTCTGTCCATAGGACAACAATCAGTCGTACACTGCACAAATCTGGCCTTAATGGAAGAGTGGCAAGAAGAAGCCATTTCTCAAAGATATCCATAAAAAGTCTCGTTTAAAGTTTGCCACAAGCCGCCTGGGAGACACCAAACATGTGGAAGAAGGGGCTCTGCTCAGATGAAACCAAAATCCAACTTTTTGGCCACAATGCAAGACGATATGTTTGGTGTAAAAGCAACACAGCTCATCCCCCTGAACACACCATCTCCACTGTCACACATGGTGGGGGCAGCATCATGGTTTGGGCTTTTCTTCAGCAGGGACAGGGAAGATGGTTAAAACTGATGGGAAGATGGATGGAGCCAAATATAGGATCATTTTGGAAGAAAACCTGTTGGAGTCTGCAAACGACCTGAGACTGGGACGGAGATTTATCTTCCAACAAGACAATGATCCCAAACATAAAGCAAAATCTACAATGGAAGGTTCCCAAATAACCGTATCCAGGTGTTAGAATGGCCAAGTCACAGTCCAGACCTGAATCCAATCGAGAATCTGTGGAAAGAGCTGAAAACTGCTGTTCACAAACGCTCTCCATCCAACCTCACTGAGCTCCAGCTGTTCACAAACGCTCTCCATCCAACCTCACTGAGCTCCAGCTGCTCACAAACGCTCTCCATCCAACCTCACTGAGCTCCAGCTGTTCACAAAAGCTCTCCATCCAACCTCACTGAGCTCCAGCTGTTCACAAACGCTCTCCATCCAACCTCACTGAGCTCCAGCTGTTCACAAACGCTCTCCATCCAACCTCACTGAGCTCCAGCTGTTCACAAACGCTCTCCATCCAACCTCACTGAGCTCCAGCTGTTCACAAATGCTCTCCATCCAACCTCACTGAGCTCCAGCTGTTCACAAACGCTCTCCATCCAACCTCACTGAGCTCCAGCTGTTCAAACGCTCTCCATCCAACCTCACTGAGCTCCAGCTGTTCACAAACGCTCTCCATCCAACCTCACTGAGCTCCAGCTGTTCAGCGCTCTCCATCCAAACTCACTGAGCTCCAGCTGTTCACACATGCTTTCCATCCATCCTCACTGAGCTCCAGCTGTTCACAAGCGCTCTCAATCCCACCTCACTGAGCTCCAGCTGTGTGCCAAGGAAGAATGGGCAAGAATTTCAGTCTCTCGATGTGCAAAACTGATAGAGACATCCCCCAAGCGACTTGCAGCTGTAATCGCAGCAAAAGATGGTGCTTCAAAGTATTAACTTAAGGGGGGCCGAATAATATTGCACGTCCCACTTTTCAGTTTTTTATTGGTTACAAAAGTTTAAAATATCCAATAAATTTCGTTCCACTTCACAATTGTCCCACTTGTTGATTCTTCACAAAAATTTTATTTTTATATCTTTATGTTTGAAGCCTGAAATGTGGCAAAAGGTTGAAAAGTTAAAAGGGACCGAGTACTTTCGCAAGGCACTGTACCCCACATTTAAACCTTCAGCCAGGACCTCCTTTGAGCATCACTTTGTGAACTACTGTGCTCATATCGAATATATGTTTTTTTTTTTTTCTTTTCTTTTTTAATTTTTCTAAATTTTACACCAGTTACCCAGAAAACAATAGAATTGCTTCATTATGTTTTGCCTTCAGCTAGAAACCATGTTCATTTGCTTTTTACCCTTTCTATCTATTTTTTATCTTGTTTTGCGTTGCGTTGGTTGTTTTTGTTGTCTGTGGAGAGCATTTGTCACATTTTCAACTAGTGGAAAGGTAGAACGTGTGTGCAGCAGAGCTGCTCAAGCTGGGAGACGGGCGCGCTACTGAGACTCGCTGTCATGCCCACAGTAATAACTTGGAGGAAACCATTGTCTACTTATGGCAGATTTCTGTTCATGTATTGTACAGTCAGCTGCAGCTGTGCCTCCTAATCAATGAGAACGCTGAGCAATTAAAAGTAAGAGAAAGCAGTAACATGGAGCACATTGATCCGTACTATTGAGAGCCCCCCCCCGCTCATCTGACATCAGCTAGTTCACACTCTGCGGCTGTATATGCCCTGTGACGCCTCACTTGTATCCGGACGCCATCTTGGACCGGCCCATGGTCCTTCACTCCTGGAATCGTCGCCTTATCAAGCGAATGGCACACTGACAACGGGCTTCTTTATGGCTTCAGCCTGTTTTATTGTTCCGGCATAGCATTGCAGTAAACAAACATATAAATAAAATCCTCGGCCGTCTGGCCACTAACTGAACATAAGACTAGACCCTATCTATCCGTGGTCTGGACCTACTGTCTGGTACGGTAGCGGCTTCCCTCAAGCCTCCGGGGGCCAGAGCCTCTCTCCGGCTCCTCTGCTGCACTGCCAGCTAGCGGACCACGCCCCCCGATCACCTGTAGTAGGAGGCCTCTTATAGCCCTACAGGGACTGGCCCAAAACCTGGCCTGGAACATGGGGACAGCCTCCCACCCAACGCTACGACCGTCCCGGGAAAGAAGACCCATACCTGGCTGCAAGGCAGCCATTCTAGCTACCTGTGTCAGCAACTTATTGTTACTGACACCAGCAAGTCTCCTTCCCCCCACCGAACCCAGACATTCGGTGGCACGTTTGTAGCAGGTACCCTGCTTAATTCCACCTAGTGGCAGAGACCTGTAACTGCACACGGTCACTCGGCCACAGCCCCTGCTCAGGAGGTCGGGGTAGGATAGAGGGAACATAGACCATGGTCAAGGCTGTGTTGCAGGATCACAGGGTTAAAATGTTATTAAATCCAGCATTTTATTTTTGTCTTAATTCTCCCTCGCAAACAGCAGAAATATAAAAATATACAAAGGAGTGCGAATCGGATTTCAGCCCATTTCATTTACTGCAATTGTCATCAAGAGCGCTCTTTGGAAAGCTGTGGAGTTTGACTTTGTTGTAGTTTTGAGCATGGGTTACCCGTATTTAGTGGGGCTAAGCCCAATGCCGTTTCAATGTAAAAAAACTCTCAATGAGTAACATGTACATTCGTCCTTAAAGGGGTTTTCTCATCGGATTGTTACACAGAGCCTGCTTTTAACAGCTAGCTTCAGGCTCCCACTTTCTGTTAAGGCTGTGGGTGCTTCTACAGCAATGGCTAACATTTCAACTCTGCTTTTCCTAACTGAGCCTGTTAGAGGGACATTGGGGATTCAGGGGTTTTAACAGCAGAGCACAAAGCTACAGAGCTCTAAAGCGTTAGGCTATGTCTCCACTGCACAGCTTTACAATCGTATCTTCAGCGCTTTTAGTTTTTTAAAAGCACCGAAAATATGATCGTTGTTGTGGCCCCATAGACGGCAATAGAAAAGACGAGCTGCATACAGTACAGACCAAATGTTTGGACACACCTTCTCATTCCAAGAGTTTTCTGTATTTTCATGACTACTTTCATGACACTGGTCCAATGTCCATTCCTTGTGTCCTTTAGCCCAAACAAGTCTCTTCTGCTTGTTGCCTGTCCTTAGCAGTGGTTTCCTAGACTTGTTTGGGCTAAAGAACACAAGGAATGGACATTAGACCAGTGTCATGAAAGTAGTCCTGAAAATACAGAAAACTCTTGGAATGAGAAGGTGTGTCCAAACATTTGGACTGTACTAAACATTATGGATTTTTAAACTTTTGGAATAAAAAAAACTTTTTAATGAGACGGAGCTTTGATTACATGTTGGACTGTCTCCGAGCTCGTCTTTCAACCACGCTTGGAATTTATACCTTGAGATTGATTACCATATAAAAACAGCCAGAAGAGGGTGAAGCGGGCGTATTCTTTTCTATACTTTTTAAGTCTATAATGCAGGTAACGAGTTGATTAGGAGAATCTAACTGGTCTGTAGGAGCCAGAACTCTTAATGGTTGGTAGGGGATCAAATACTTATTTCTCTCAGCAAAATGCAAATACATTTATATAATTTATACAATGGAATTTTCTGGATTTTATTTTGGATATTCTCTCAATGTTAACATTAACCTATCCATAAAATTATAGACTGTTTGGGCGACATGTATGAACGGGGCTGCGCCAGAATTCTGGCGTCAAAATGCTGTAGTAGACCAGTTCTATAGATGTATGAACAGGTGTACTCCAAACTTTGGTGCGATAAGTGCAATACAAATACAAGAAGTTACAAGCAAACAGTATGTCTCAGGGGCATACTGAGGGAATGGACGTGACTAGATCCATATTGGACGTAACAAGATCCATATGACCCCTGTTATTTCTGTTTGCTTGTAATTTCTTGTATTTAATATTACCATATAACCCACTGAAGAGAAGAGTTTCATCATTTTCGGAGAAACGCGTCTGGGTAAATTATGGAGTACTAGTATGACTTATTCGCTCCCACAGGAGCTCCAGGGAATAGCGAGTAGTCTACTTTAGGGGTTGCTTTGTGTGGGGTCGCTCTTATCAGAGCGGTGGCCCCATTTAGGTAGGGTAAGGTGTATGGTCCAGTAGTATAGGGATAGATTACAGTATTCTATACTCCATTCAGATTGGATATTATTGCTGTTCTGGAACCTGGATCTTGCACTGGCTATCCCAACAAGAATCTTGATTGCGGTACCAGAGTGGTGAGTAAAACGCAGACTCCGATATGGTATTGTCATTTTTCTAGAGTTTCTATACTGATAGGATTTTAAATGATGGATTAAAAGTTAAATTTTAAAGGGATTTTTTGCTTTGTAGTTTGGTTTAATTACTGATTTCCCTATAGAAATTGTGGATTTTTCTAGTTTAGGGTCTGCTTGAGCCATACTTCGTATTGGCACAACACTACGCCTGTATGTATGACCTGCAGAAGAACAGAATCGTACATTCTGGCGCATTCTACACTGACTTAAAGCGATTTAGAACTGCGGCAGAATTCATACATAACGCCCTTTATGTTTTTGTCAGTGGGCAAACTTACACAATCAGCAAGGGATCAAATAATTATTTCCTTCACTGTAAATGGCAACATGATCAATGAATGATCCCACGGGAGCGTGCAGCGCCAACGCACATTTCGCCTGCGCTTTGTCAAGAGGTATTAGCTTGTTTAATACGCACATTATGATTTATATAATCTACCGGGTCCAGTTACAGGTTTGTTAAGAACTATTCAATCAAAGCAGTGCGCCGTCGGCTATGTTTACATAGAAGTTCATGCAGCGCTATTTTTTCCAACAAAACGACGACTTGATTAGTAATTAGCGGGAACGGCTGCTCTGGGGGCCACCATACAATGGATCCAGCACGCTCTTCTTGGGTACGGTTTGTACTGGCCACCACAACAAGTACAAACACGTTTTCTATTTCCTTTTTCTATTTTAATGCTGGTTTATATCTGAGCGTATGTTTTATACCACTACCCTTAAAGGGAACCTGTCACATAGGTTATGCCCCCCTTGCTGAGGGCAGCACATGCTAGTGACAGACCTGCTGTTTCCAGCGCTGTGTCCCTTATTCTGTAAGATGCTGTAGTTTTCGTGTATTTAATGCTCAAATCTGCAGTTTTCAGCCAGAAGAGTCATTCGAAGAGTCCTTCAGAGTGTCGGTTTTTATCAAACCCCGCCCACCTGAGGCTAGCCCCGCCCACCTCAACTGACAAACCTATTACTTTGAATAGGTAGAAACATGTGAATAACTGTCGGTAGGCGGAGCTAGCCTTTGGTGGGTGGAGCTAACACCTACTCATGAATAAGATTTGAGGGGTAAATCCTCTAAAACTGCTGCATCTTACAGAATAAGGGACACAGTGCTGGGAACAGCAGGTCTGACACTGGCTTGTGCTGCCCTCAGCAAGGGGGCATTATCTATGTGACAGGTTCCCTTTTAAAGGGGTCTCCATTAAGCTATAAGTACATTCTAACCATTGCTAATTATGCGCATGAAGCTAAAAGCATGTTTGCCTTCCAATTTTTTTTTCTTTATAAAGTAAAAAAAAGGTCATTATTTCCTCGTGCACGCAAGACAGTTGTAAAAATAAAACCGCCAGTCTGCAGCTTGTGTGGGTTTCTTTCCAAAGGTTTTTGAGGGCTGCTCATTAGTGTGTGTGGCTGGCATGCTGGCAAAGTGATTGAACAGCAGGTCTGCTTAGCAACCAACCACAAGTGTCAGCAGAAGTGTTGCAGACAGCACTGCTGCTCCGATCCGTCTCAGATCCCGCATAAAGGAATCTATCCTGTGGGGTTTGGCTTTATCGTTTTATTATCGTCTTGGCAAGTATAGGTTTTATTTAACCTTTTGTTTCCTCTCGGGGTAGAAAATAGATCTCTGTAAAAAGATAAAAAATACTGTAGTGATGAAAGCTGTTCGGTATCCCAAGCTACTAATTGAAAAGACACTTAATATGCAAAAAATTTGTTTTTTAAAAAAAGAGTACTAGATTAAAAAGGTTCTGATTTCTACCATGTAGATATTTTACTCCGTTCTATTTTATCTGCAGACAATTAATCTGCGCACAACATGACTAACTCTAAAATGTCAGTCGGGATCTGCTAACGGCAAACTACTTAAATAAGCCAAGGCCACCTGGTGCGTGTATATACCTAGGTCCAATTATTCATCTTGCACAGAATATAAACCAAAAAAATGTACAAACGACGACAAAAGTGTTGGTAGGCTTCTGTTCGAGAAGGAAAAACCGATAACGGTCACTGAAATAACAGGAAACTGACAAAAATATTGATAAATTTACTGAAAATCAAATAATGAAAATCAGACATTGCTTTGGAATTGTGGTCCAACCGAAAAGCAAACTAATGAAACTGGCCCGGACAAAAATGATGGTTCCCTGAACTTAACCAGTTCTCGCATTTGGTTGTTCTACAACGTTTTTTGTCTTTTTTTCCGTGATACGTTAGGCTTTATTTGTATGTAGGGAGAGTAGGAAAGTCTGGTTTATGTATTTTTTAAACTAATTTAACAGCAAAAGTAACACTAAAACAAGTATAATAGTTGATTTTTTGTGTATGTTTTTTTTTATATACTTATATATTGTGCCCCCCACACGGTCAGAAAAAGACCTTTTGGAGGCATTTTTACAATATATATCAGCAGCGTCTGTAACTACTAAGTCTCGGTGGTCACGTTACTGTCCACTCCAGTTGGAGGAGGCCGTTGGGCTTCTTGCTAGTCCACAGGATGACTCCGAAGTCTCAAGATACATTTTTATTTCAGAAATGAAAGGGAAAATTACATATCTGAATACCCCTAAAAAAATTGGTTAGGGGGCCTATCTTTTACGCTATGTCCAGAACATGGATGCCATTTTGGAGCAAGGGCAAGTTTTTCCAATGGGAGGTGGTCATGTAGCAAACACAAAAATGACCAGAATTATATCAGAAATTGATTGCTGCAATCAGATGTGTCTTGTGGTTCAAAAGTTATCACCTTGCTATTGGGAAAACTTGCCCTTAATCCAAAATTGCGGCCATGTTGCGGAGTTACCCTAATACTTGCTGAGGTATTCATATATGTAATTTTCCCTTTTTGTTTCTGAAATAAAAGGGTGTCCTGGGACTTTTGACTCACTCGGTATATATACAGCAATCTGGAAGTCAGGGACGGTAATAATCCATCCCTGTCTTCTTAGTGGAGTGCCAGCTATTGCTGATAGCCGGCTCAACACCCGCCGTTCTGCACAATTTGTGTACAGCTGCGATCTCTGCAAGGACGTTCCATAACATATATGCCGAGGTAAATTGCCACCGTCCACAGGTACAATGTTCATTTCTTTGTATGCTTCATTTTTGCATCTGTGGAGCTGATGTGACTTGACAAAAAGCTCCAGTTTTATCTCATCTGTCCAAAGGGCATTCTCCTAGAAGCTGTATGGTTTGTCAATAAGCATTTTGACTAATTCTAGCCTCGCTTTTTTTTATGATTTAGGGAGCGTGATCAGTAATTTGACTTCTAGTATATTCACAGTAGAGTTAAATTATTATGACCACCAGTTAAGATTCAGAGTAACGGGCATTGTGCAGCATTGACAGCAGCTAGACGAGCTGGAAGTGACTCAATAAGGTTCTGATACGATGTCCCAGGTATCTGGAGCCATGTTGACTGCATCCCAAAACTACTGGAGGATGCAGGAGCAAGGATCCATAGAGTGAACAAGACAAGCGAGGTGGTTCTACAGATGTTCAAGTGTGTGGAATTAGGGCACAAGGATAGCATTTGTAAGACTTGGTCAGGTTCTTCCAACCACTATCAGACATTTCTAGCTGTGTAACACGTCACCATGTCTTGCTGGAAGATCCCATACGTCCCAGGGAAGACAATCCGCATGTATGGGTGTAAAGATGGATTAATACCTAAATTGGTGGATGTCTTTTGATTCCATCACACACAGATGACTGCTTCACTGTAAACCATGCCCTGCTGAACCGGCCGACGAATGCCCACATCTCCAAGCAGGTTTCAGGGAGGTAAGAGACGACCAAGTGTCACATCACACCATTCGTAACTGTTTACATTAGTTTGGTCTGCGTGGTAGATGACTGGCAAGGGCACCTGAGTGATGCCTTACCTGGCTGATGCATAGTGCTCTCCTTCACGGCGACCAAGTGTCACATCAGACATTTGTAACCATTTACATCAGCATGGTCTGCGTGCTAGACAACCGGCAGGGGTACCTGACCACACCAGGCACAGGCATCATCGTCTTGAATGGGCCAGGGCCTAAGCTGGACAAGGGAGTAGTGGTTCTCAGTGCTGTTGAGTAATGAAAGTCCATTCACACTGAGCAGAAATGATGGCCGGCAACGATGCTGAAGACGTGAAGGAGAGCACTATGCATAAGCCAGATCAGGCACCGATCCGGTACCTTTGCGGGTCATTTAGCACGCAGACTACGCTAGTGTAAATGGCTATGAATAGTCTGATGTGACACTTGGCTGACTCTCACCTTAAATGTGCCTGGAGTTGTGCGGCATTCATCATCCGGTTCCGCAGGGCATAGTTTACAATGAAGTGGTCATCAGTGTGTGATGGAGCCAAAGGCCGTCCAGTTCTTTGCCTTTCTGTGACTGTTCCAGTCTCTCTGTACCTCTGTTGCAGTCTGCTGATGACACTCTGTGACACGCTAAGTTCAGTGGTCACTTCCATCTGAGAGCATCCTGCTCGAAGCTTCACACTGGTGAGGTACTGTTCATCAATTGTATGGTGTTGTTTTGGTCTCATGATGTCAAGATGTGAACAGCATGATGAGGATGACTGTTTAAATCCCAATTCAAATTGATCCCCTAAATTTATTGGGCGGTTCAGGGATCAAACAGCTGTTGTAAATTTTGCCAATAAGCTTGTTAGAGATCAGCAAGTTGTGCAAAAAGTACTGACACATTGAACAGTGGGACATGTGTAATATGAAGTTAAGAGATGATCTTATTTAGTTGATTTAAAAAATGTCCAAGAAATTTTATGTTCATCCTGAAATTTCAACCAAATGCCAAATGTCCCTAACTTTTTATGTGTAGTTTATATAACTGTGCAGTAGGACTGCATAGAGCTGAACAATTAGAGTAGAAAACACATAGGTTTTCTTAATTTAATTTGTATATGATCAGATATGTAGTCACATGTTCCTGTTTTAACACTCCCTTAGATTTTACCTTTGTGACTTGTATATTGGGAACGTTTAGATATATTGTAACTTGTTTAATGTATAAGGCTGCTTTCACGCGTTTCTGAAGTGTTTTTTGTGCAAAAGGCACAGTAGGTAATGCTGTACATTTCTGCACAAAACACGCTCTACGTGACTGTACCCTAACTAGGAAAATAATGACACTCTATATACCTTGATCTCTCAATTTCTGCAGAACAACTGTAAATATTATATACATCACTGCTTGCTCTGGGGTTGCCACAGTAACATTTGACTAACTTTTTTTTTTTGTGAATGAACATTCTGACATGCGAAATCTAAGAAAAACAAGATGGTATTAAAGTTTCATTTTTTGTTGTTTGTAACAGGAATGAAGCTATAATATTAGCACAATAGTCCATTAAAGGGGTTGTCTCACTACATCGATTCATCTTACCTCAGTCCTGTTTTCTTGATTTCATTGTGAATTCAGGGGCGTGTTTACTGACTTCCACTAGGCTGCAGTAGAAGCCAGGTCTGTAGCTGTAGAAACCAGTGCTGGCAGCCTATCAGGAGAGATCAAACAGGTCTGTAACTATAGCGACCTGAGGAGCTGATGATGCAGCCCATACAAGAGGGGATATCTCAGAATAGGTAGGACACTGTTAATGGACACATATTGCAAAGTGACTTGTTTTTGCACGATCTTTAACATAAAGAGCAATCTTTGTAGTGAGACAACCCCTTTAAGCCTGGCCTCACACACTGCTCTTTTCTAGAAAGTCCCCCTCTAGTTTTTGAGCCAAAGCCAGAATAGATTTTAAAGGGCATAGGTAATATAAAGAAAGGCTCTTTTATTTCTCCATCTTGCTTTATCTACTTCTGTTTTTTGCTCTTCGAATTGCTAAGGCATTCCTCCACCCCTCCCCTCCCTCACCCAAAAAAAAAAAAAAAAAAGCAAGTACTCTAGTGTTGCGTCCACACGGCAGTATGCAAATACCGGAGAGATTTTGATGACAGAATCCGGACGTTATTTTGACATCGTTTCCGTGGTTCTGGGAAACAGTTTGTCCGGTTTGCAGGTTTGCCCCTTTCCCTCCCCCACTGACATGTTCTGCCCAAAACCAGACGGCACATTGTGTCCAGTTTTTCGGAATGCCAGCGATGTGAAAAACCGTCCAGCAGAAAATCCATGCAGTGGGGACTGCTGAACGGATTTTCTATTAGGCAATGTTCACACGGCTTATTGCCGAGGTAATTGCGGGGAGGGATTTCGCCCCGCAATTACGCCGGCTGCCGTTCTCTATGAGAACTGTGGATAACCATAATGCCTGGGACTGATTTCAGCCGTATTGGAGCGCAAATACGGCGCTCAATACAGCTGAAATCATTCCGAAAATAAGCTGTGTGAACGAGCCCTTAAAGTCCATCAGGATGGTTGAGACGGTTTATAGACTATTTTCAAATCTGAAAACGGTCTGTAAATCCGGCAAAAATCCTGCCGTGGGGAAATGCCCTGATAGTTTTAAAGGGTTATTTTTGTTAGGAAATATTTTTTTTATAAAGCCTATTAGGGAATTCAGTTAATAGAGGGGGTGGTGGTGGTGGGGGGTGATGGGATAGGCATTTGATTAGGATCCTCTTTTAGTAGCCAGAGCCCAGAGTGGTTGCAAAAAGCATCTCTCCTTCTGGAGGACCTTTCAGCTGACAATCCCCTTAAAGGTGACCTTTAAATATGATAAGGGGAGAGAAGATGAGATTTGTGATACATAGGGTTATATGATATGGGAGAGAAGTGAGCCTTTGTTATATATATATAAGGGGAGAGAAGCTGAGCTATGTGATATATATAGGGTTATATGATAGAGGAGAGAAGCTGAGCTGTATATGGGAAAAATAAAAAAAGTTATGGCTATCACTTTTTTTTTAAAAGCGTTTCAACAAAAAAAAAACTATATATATTGGGTATAGTCGTAATCTCATCGATCCACAGAGTAAAAGTAACTTGTCACGTATACTGCACGGTGAGCACTGTTAAGAATAAAAATAAAAAAATACTACTAGGAATTCAGTATTTTCTTCACCCTGCCTTCCAAAAAATGGGTTTAAAACTGAACAAAAATTCTTGTCCCCCCAAAAATGGTACCAATAAAAACATCAACTTATCCCACAAAAAACAAGCCCCTAAACATCTCCGTACACAGAAAAATAAAAAAGTTATGGCTCTCAGAATATGGTGATCCAAAAACATGTTTTCCTTTTTCAATAAAAGTGTTTTTTGTGTAAAATCAGTAAAACATAAAAAATATACAAATTTGGTATTGTTGTAATTGTATTGATCTGCTGATTAAAGCTACCATGTCATTTATACCGCACAGTGACCGCTGTAAAAATAAAAAATGCACAAAAACTTTAATAAAAAGTGATCAAAGCGTCATATGCCCCCCATAATGGTACCAGTAAAAACATCAACTCATCCCACAAAAAAACAAGCCCAGAATAAGCTCTGTATACAGAAATATAGAAAAATTATGCAGTTTTTTATAAACGCATTTCTATTTTGTAAAAGTAAACAAAACATAAAAAACTGTATTGACCCGTATAGTAAAGTTATCACCTCACTTATGTCGCATAATGAACGCTGTAAAATTGAAGCCCAAAAAAATCAATGGCGGAACTGCGTTCCCCTCCTCCCCCAATTTCGTGGCCGAATGCATAAAAACTATGAAACACCTGTGCACTCAAAATGCACAATACAGCTCTTGATATGATCCATGAGGAGTGTTGAATCCAAAATGGGGTTGCTTCTGGAAGGTGTCACCTGTTCTGGTAGTTTGGGGGCTTTGTAAGTGCAACATGGCCCCCACCAAAATCTGCATTCCAAAAGCCAAATAGTGCCCCCTCCCTTGTATGCTTCGCCATGCGCCGAAACAGCAGCTTACAGCAGTTTACACCCATATATAGGGTATTGCTGAACTTGGAAGAAATTGCGTAACAAGATTTGGGCTGCTTTTTTTTGCCAGGATTCCTTGTAAAAATTAAACATTTTCAGCTAAAATTGGTAGATTGATGGAAAAATATATATATATTTTTTTAATTTTCACAGCCTAATAATAAAAAAATCTGTGACACACCTGTGGTTTCGATATACTCACTGCTCCCCTGCATATATTCCTTCAAGAGTACCTATCACCTCAAAACAAACACACAAAAATTGATAGAAGATGGAATTATAAGGCTTTTCTCAAATACATGTCATTACCAATGCAGAGGATTTCCCTCAGTATTACAGGGGAACAGGTTTTACTTTCACTTTGTAACTCAGGAGATCCTTATTCTGTTGGAGGTACCAACTGTGCAGGGGGAGCTGAGGGCATAGATGCTTGTACAGGTTGATCGGAGTCTCTCACTACATACATTACAGCAGGCACAGTACACTGAGAACATAGTGTGAAAGATTTTTACCTGATGCTTCAGCTTCCTCCTCCATAGCACACAGGCATCTATATTACACTGCTGCTGGTTTGCACATGATGTAGACTTATAGGCTCTCGCAGCTCAGAAGCAGTTGGTTTGATACAACTGTGAACAAAGTGATCCATCAAGCTGTCAGGTGCCGGTAGGAGCTCCTTCTTTTCTGAGTCTTGTGGTTGAGCCAAATATCGCACTAGGGCCATGTATAGAATGTCTCTAAAAATGGCAGAATCTGGGGAATGTTGAGTTTCATTTTCCTGGTCACATCCATCATGTTCCAGTGAATAATGGATAAAAATTGAAAATCTGCAAAAAAAAAAAAAAAAAGTTACGTTTGAAATGTCACCTCCACTTTGCTTTCATTTCTGTGAAATACCTAATGGGTTAATAAACTTCCTAAATGCTGTTTTGAATACTTTAAGGGGTGTTAGATGGAGTCATTTATGGGGTATCTAACTTGCAGGCCCCTCACAACCACATTAGAACTGGACTAGTCCCTAAAAAAATCTATGTTGCAGATATTTCTAAGCCCCCTAATGTGGTAAACAAAAAAAAAAAAGTTTAAAAAATTATGCCAACCTACAGCAGACATATGGTAGATGCAAGTTATAAACTATTTTGAGTGGCGTAACTATCTGTCTTGCATGCAGAAATTTTTGAAGTTTGAAAATGGCAAATTTTTCAAAATTTTCACGATATTTTGATGATTTTCACAAATAAAGAAGGATTGTATGGACCGAAATTTCTTACTAACAAAGCACAATGTGTCACGAAAAAACAGTCTCTGAATCACTTGAATAGGTAAAAGCATTAAAAAGTTATTCTCACATAAAGTGACAGGTCGGTCTTCAAAAATTGGGCTCTGTTAGAAAGGTCAAAAGTGGCTGTGGCAGTAAGGGCTTAAGGAGTCAAGTTAGTATTTTCTCTGCTTTTTACTCAGAAATTCCGCTCCACATCTAATATATATATTTTACAGGGCTCAGCTTCTCTCCCATTGTCACATCCTGTTTTCAGATATGGTAGAAAAAATCACCTGACAGGTTCCCTTTAAAGGAAACCTGTCATATCGAATGTGCCATGTGATCTGCCAGCAGCTTATTATAGACCAGAAGGAGCAGAGCAGGTATATAGGCAGTCCCCGACTTACATCGTTCCGACTTACATACGTCCCCTAGTTACAAACGGAGACTTATGGGATGTGGCTGACATTCAGCATTGAGTCATGCCCCATGATAACCAAGTGCCAGCATGCCACAGCTGCACATGAGATACAGAACATTAGGTGAAATCTTCTAAAAAGGGCACAGACAGCAAAACAAATGTAACAACTGTTCCCTGCACTATCCACAACTTAAATAAAAATGTTTTTTGCTGGAATTACATTTAATAAATGTACCTGTTCCGACTTACATACAATTTCAACTTAAGAACAAACCTACAGTCCCTATCCCATTTGTAAACCGGGGACTGCCTGTATATCATAGTTGCCAACTTTAGAAAGTTGAAAAGTAGGAGATTGATGAGGGCGGCGCGCGTAGCGCCCAAGGTAGAGCCCAATTTGTAGCCAGGTAGAGGCCCCCTTTGTTGTAGCCAGGTAGAGGCCCCCCTCCCCACCCTATAGCTAATAAAAAATAAAATAATAAAAGCCACTTACCTCACCAGGCTCCCTGCAGCTCCGGACATCTCCCGGCCGATCTCCTCAGCGTCGCAGGGGGAGTGAGTGCAGCCGCGCGTCACACCCCCTGCGACACTGATCTGTATGTACACAGGCGCTGTACACCGGCGCTGTACATACAGGGGGAGAAGGGAGGAGGAGAACGATCCCTCCCGCCTCCTCCCTGCACAGTGAGACGCGGCCGCTTCACCCGCTACTCTGGCACCGCGGTCACTTAAAGAACACCCGCGGGAGTTTCGCCGACTCTGCCGGGGTGGCGGGAGGGGACCCTCATTAGCGGGACCCCCCCTCCCCCTCGCCAAAAGCGGGAGAGTTGGCATGTATGCTGTATATGTGTGTGTGTGTATATATATATATATTTATACCCGTTTCCGCGGGGGTTACGTTCCAGAAATGTGCGACGGATAGCTGAAATGACGGATAACAGAGGCAGGAAACCAAAAGGGACCGAACAATGATTTAATTAATAACTAAAGCCCCCTTTTTTGTTCCGTTCCCCAAAACCCCAAAAAAGGAAAAAATTTTGGGTTTTTAAATTAAAAAAAGGGGGGGAAAAAAAAAAAATTTTAAATAAATTTTAAAAAATTTTTTTTTTAAAAAAAAACCCCCAAAAAAAAAATTTTTTTTTAAAAAAAAAAAATTTTTTTTGGAAAAAAATTTTTTTTTTTTTAAAAAAAAATTAAAAAAAAGGGGCCCCCGGGGCCCCCCACCCCAAATTTTTCCCAAAAAAAAGGGGGGAAAAGGGGGGCCCCCCCCAATTTAAACCCAAAAATTTTTTAAAAGGGCCCCTTTTTAAAAAGGGGGGGGCCCTTTTTCCGGGGCCCCCCCGGGGGGGGGGGCCCCCCCCCCCCCCCCCAAAATTTTTTAAAAAAAAAAACCCAATTTAAAAAAGGGGGGGGGGGGGAAAAAACCCCCCCCCCCCTTCCAGGGGGAAGGGGGGCCCCCCCCCTTTTCCCCCCCCCTTTAAATTAAAAAATTGGGGGTTTCCCCCCCGGGGGGGGGGGGGCCCCGGGGGGGCCCCCCCCCCCCGCCAAAAAGAATTGGGGGTTTTTTTTTGGGGGGGGGGAAAAAATTTTTCCCCCCCCCCCCCGGGGGGGAAAGGGGGGATTTGGGGGGGGGGAAAAAAAGGGGGGGGGGGGGAAAAAAAAATTTTTTTTTTTAAAAAAATTTTTTTTTTTAAAAAATATTAAAAAAAAATTTAAAAATTTTAAATTTTTTTGGTTTTTTAAAAAAAAATTTAAAAAATTTTTTTTTTTTTTTTTAAAATAATATATTTTTTTTTTAAAAAATTTTTTTTTTTTTAAAAAAAAAATTTTTTAAAAAATTGGAAAATTTTTTTGGCCCCTTCCCAAAAAAATTTTAATTTTTTGCAAAAAATTTTTTTTTTTAAAAACCCCCGGGGGGGGGGGCCCTTTTTTTAAATTTTTTTTTTAAAAAATTTTTTTTTAAAAAAAACCCTAAAATTTAAAACCCCCAAAAAAAAAAAAAAAAAAAGAAAAAAGTTCCTTTAATTTTGGGGGTTTTTTTAAAAAAACCCCTTTTTAAAAAAAGGGGGAAAAAGGGTTTTTTAAAAAAAAAGGGAAAAAAAAAAAAGGGGGGGAAATTAAAAAATTAAAAAAAAAAAAAGGGGGGGGTTGGGAAACCCCCCCAAAAAAGGGAAAAGGGGTTTTTGGGGTTCCCCCGGGGTTTTTAAAAAAAAATTTTTTTTTTTATTTTTTTTTTTTTCTTTTTTTTTTAAAAAAAATTTAACCCCTTTTTTTCCCCCCCTTTTTTAAAAACCCCCCCCCGGGAAAGAAGGGGGGGCCCCCCCTTTTTTTTTTCCAAAAAAAAACCCCCCCCTTTCCCCCAAAAATTTTTTTAAAAAAAAAAAACGTAAGGGTTTTTAAAAAAATAATTAATGGAAATACGGATTGGAAATGAATAAGGTATGTGTTTTGTATATATATAAAAATAATATAGTATATATATTTTTTTGAAGTTGACACAGCTCCTCTAGAGAGAACCTGTCACATTGAACCTGCAAGTTGTAGAGTAGGAGGAGTTGAGCGGATTGATCTACAGATTTGTCAGATATGATCTAGTAGATCTTACACTCCATTCATTTAAGTTTCTATTTATGAGAGTCCAGTAGGCGATCAGGAACACAGAAACGGCTATAAGTCACTGATGAGGCCGCCTACTGGACTTCCTAGCCCTGAATAAGCAGAAATGTAATTGATTACAAGTTCTTCTGAATCCTTTCTGACCAAACTATACATCAGTCTGCTCAGCTCCTCCTGCTCTATAACATACTGCCTGCAGATCAGATAGCAAGTTCATTGCAGAGATGAAAAATGACGGGCACCACAATAAATAATTAAACGGGTGCTGCAACTGTGTCAGAAAGCTTATAGTAGAGGCAAACCAGAGAAAAGAGGGCATGGAAATTGGTGCACATCCCCTGAGGAAGCCAGATCTACGGTGATACGTGTGGGATTCTCTGGGTTTCCCGGCATCAGTATCGCCTTATTTGGGATACTTTCTTTGTATGTTATTTATGTTTGCTTTATCGCTAAGTTTCTATATATTTTTTTCCTAGTATTGCATTATATCTGTAATGGTGTCTGCACTATTTGTGGCACTTTGACACTTTGGGCGACATACATGAACAGGGCTGCGCCAGCTTTCTGCTGTACTTTGAGCCAAAAAGAAGGTATGAACAGGTGCACTCCAAACTTTGGCTCGATAAGTTCCTTTGTAATGGAACTTATCAAAGACACTTTTTAGTGTGCCAAAGTTTAGGGGGGTTCTGGGGGTGTTGCACCACATTCGTGGAATTAGACAAATTTATGAATGTTTGACGCCAGAACAATTAGAACAGCCAGACCAGGGTAAAGGTGGTGCCTGAGCCAGACTTGTGGTATTGGGGCTCATGCCTCTTTATGACCCGCAGAAGAACACCCCGACCAGGGTAAAGGTGGTGCTAGAGACTTGTTGGTATTTGGGCTCTACACTGCCTCTTATGTTGACCATGCAGATAGAACAGCCAGACCAGGGTAAAGGTGGTGCCTGAGCCAGACTTATGGTATTGGCTCTACACTGCCCTGTATGTATGACCTGCAGAAGAACAGCAGACCAGGTAAAGGTGGTGCCTGAGCCAGACTTGTGGTATTGTCTCTAGACTGCTCTGTATGTTTGACCTGCAGAAGAACAGCCAGACAATGGTAAAGTTGGTGCCTGATCCAGACTTGTGGTTTTGGCTCTACACTGCCCTGTATGTATGACCTGCAGAAGAACAGCCAGACCAGGGTAAAGGTGGTGCCTGAGCCAGACTTGTGGTATTGGCTCTACACTGCCCTGTAGGTATGACCTGCAGAAGAACAGGGTCATATATTCTGCTGCATTCTACATTACCTTAAAGCGATTTAGAACTGGCCTGTCCACACCAACGTATATACATGTCGCCCTTTATGTATATATTTTTTGTGACCTCATACTATGCTGGGATTAGATTAGATGTTAGATTATTTCTACAGCTCTTGTGATACATTTCAGCTGTTTGCTTTTTAATTGTTTTTATTTTTTCTTTTCTGGTGTTTTTTGTTCCGATTAAAGACTCCTGTTTATATTTTCATTAATTTTGGTTGTGCGCCTTTTCTCTGGTTTGCCTCTACTATATGACAGGTTCAATATGACAGGTAAGGCCCCAGTAAAGTAACTTACAAACAGGGACGCCATTTGGCTGCATTGGTCACATTCCTCTAAGTAACGTCCCCGTCTGGAAGGGAACCGCTCTGAATGGTGATGTAAGCAGCGGTACACGACTGCAGGCAATCACCGGTGACGTCCCTGTCCAGAAGTTCAAGAATGGAAAGAGAAGACTGGGGAGACGAGTCGCTGAGACCGGAGGAAGGCGAGTATACGTTTTTAATTTTACTGGGGCCCCAAGAACTGTGTATTTGACTTTTTACGAGGTGGACGACCCCTTTAAGCTCCGCTTCTAACACAGAATAAAAGAGAGTGGTGTTGCATGTCACTATACCTACCTATTAAAGTGGACTCCATAAAATGGATTGGGCCACACTGGACCATATCTAATATTGATAGTACAGGATATGAAGACTTTCTCCAGAAGTAACAAGATATTCTATTGAAATGTCTTTATATTTTAGCCATCTTATTTACCATGTGCTACGTCTTCCTTTCTCTTTATTGAACAGTTGAGGGCGCCGCTGCTCTCTCTGCTTACAGTCAAACCATAGTTTCTCCATCTGCTTTTGAGCAAATCAAGTGTAAAAGGCTCTTGACATTAGAGTATACTTGGCTTACATCTGCAAGTACAGAGGAACAGCAATGGCATGGAAAACTGCTCATGCAGTGACTATCTCATATGGAGCTTATTGATTTTAACCCTTTAACAGCCTTGGCCTGTTAAAATGTTTGCACATTCAATTCCTGGCTGGGTGCTTCCAGTGCAGTTACTTATTACTATTTATGAAGCATATTTCATCCCCTAGATTAGGACTACATACCGTCCATGTGCTTCACAAGTAGAGGCTAAGAGCCATTCTAGCTGTAATAACTTTAGCATCTATGTATAGATATGCCATAAATGATTTAAAAGGGTTGTTCGTTTCAATTTTAGTTATTTGTTTTAGCTCCTTAAAGGGGTGTTCCAATGAAGTGAAGTCCACAGCACAGGTCTGCTCTTGGCTAGCTGTAAGCCAACCATGCATGAGAATGAGTAGGGTGGCGCTTGTGACTGTGGCGAATACAAAAGATTTCACAGCATATGTTGTCCGTTGCTGGATAGATAAGTAAATCTGCTTATGAATTAGCAGATTTTCTGCTGTTGCCTTATTCTATTATCGGATCCCTCAGAGAGAATTCAAGTTTTATATGAAATCACTTTTTACTTGTCATGTACTTAGGTAAACAAACTTTGTGGCTAGAGAGAATACTCTGCAGGGAGTGACTCACCATGGTCTAACGGACTGTTATAGGGCAGCTTAGATAAATCGGATAAGAGACAGAGGTGAGAGCGGTGGGGAGTGGTGGTCTGCAATCTGGAAAAACTTGTGTACTCGAAGAGGAAATCAAATCTTTATTTCCTGACCAAAGCAGAATCAAAAAAGCATATGTATTTGGCAATAGTCTAAATTTATAAATTTCCTTACATATTAAAAGCTAAACATTGTGGTGAAAATTCACCTTCAAGCTTAAAAGGGGTGTCCAATTTAGCGGTTTTTACTCTTTACAGCCTCTTTAGGCTCACACTTCAGGTACTTCCACACTTCACACTTAACCCCTTAAGGACCCAGCCAGTTTTGGCCTCTCGGAAACAGCCCTATTTTTGAAATCTGACGTGTCACTTTATGTGAGAATAACTTTTTCACACGTTTACCTATCCATGTGATTCAGAGACTGTTTTCTCGTGACACATTGTGCTATAAGTTAGTAAGAAATTTTGATCCATACATTCCTTGTTTGTTTGTGAAAAATATCAAAATTTCATGAAAATTTAGAAAAATTTGTCATTTTGAAAGTTCCAAAATTTCTGCGTGCAAGACAGATAATTATTCATCACAAAATAGTTTACAACTAGCATCTACCATATGTCCACTATAGGTTGGCATCATTTTTTAAATGTTTTTTTTTTTTGTTTTTTTTACGACATTAGAGGGCTTAGAAACTTAGTAGTAATTTCTCCCATTTTCAAGAAAATGTGCAACATACATTATTTTAGGGACCAGTCCAGTTAGATACCCCCATAGAGGACTCCATCTAAGAAACTAGACCCCTTAAAGTATTTACAACAGTGTTTAGGAAGTTTGATAACCCTTTAGGTATTTCACAGAAATTAGTTAATTGGAGATAAAATTTAAAAATTTCACTGTTTTTGCAGATTTTCAATATTTATCCATTATTCACTGGAATACGGTAAATGTGACCAGGTAAATGCAACTTAATATCAATTCCCCCAGGTCTGCCGTTTTTAGAGAGATCCCATATGTGGCCCATGTGCATTATTTGGCTCAACCATAAGCCCCAGAATAGGAGGAGCACCTACTGGACTCTGGGGTCTCATTTTCAATACGATTTTATTTAGGCGCCATTTCAGGTTTGAGGACACCCTAAGGTGCTAAAACGTAATAAACACCCTAAAAAGACCCCATACTGGAAACTACACCCCTTAAGGAATATATCCAGGGGTATATACTCACTGCGAGTATATAGACCCCACAGGTGATTCACAAATTTTTTTTAGCATTAGGCTGTGAAAATTCAAAAACATTTTTTTTCCAATAATCTGCAATTTTAGCTCAAAATGTTTCATATTTCCAAGGAATCCTGGAAAAAAAGCACCCAAATTTCTGTTAAGCAATTTCTTCAAAGTTCGGCAATTCCCTACATGTGGTGTAAACTGCTGTTTGGGCACATGGCAGGGCGTATAAGGAGGGAGCGCTATTGGCTTTTGGAACGCAGATTTTGGTGGGGCCATGTCACATTTGCAAAGCCATCAAAGTAGCAGAACAGGCGAAACCTTCCAGAAGTTGCCCCATTTTGGATTCAACACCCATCAGGGATCTCATCTAGGGGTGTACTGTGCATTTTGGGTGCACACGTGTTCCATAGTTTTTTTTTTTTTTAGCATTGGGCCATAAAAATGGGGGGGAAAAACGCAGTTCGGTCATTGTTTTTTGGGTTTCAATTTTACAGCATTCGCCGTGTAGTGTAAATGTCAGGATAACTTTACTATGGAGGTCGGTACAGTTACAATGATATAGATTTTATATAGTTTTTTTTTTTGTTTTATTACTTTTACACAATAGAAATATGCCTATAAAAAATTGCGTTTTTAAGTTGTCCTATTCTGACAGCCGTAACTTTTTTATTTTGCTGTGTTTTTGCGGGATGAGTTGATGTTTTTATTGGTACCATTATGGGGGGCATATGACATTATGTTCACTTTTTATTAAGGTTTTTCTGAGACGTTTTAAACAAAATACAGCAATTTTGGTAGTGTTTTTTATTTTTATTTTTTGTAGCGGTCACTCAGTGTTATATATGACATGCTAGATTTACGCACGCTGCGATACTAAAAACGGGTACTTTATTTATTGTTTATCTTTTTTGGGGCGATTGCCGTTTGTAAAGGGGAAAAGGGCGGTGTACGTGTTTTTATTTTATTGTTTGTGTTTTACTTGTTTTTCACTTTTTTTTTAACTTCACTTTTCCCCACAGGGGATTGAATGAGAGATCTTCAGATCCCTCATTCAATAGGAATCACTACACAGCTTGTAGCTGTATACTGGTTCCTATGGCAACTGTCAGTCACGATGCCGAGCATCGTGACGTCACAGACAACCCGGAAGGCATTCTCTGCCCTCCGTGCTGTCTGTCAGAGGGCAGGAGCTGCACGGATCGCGCGATCCCTGCAGTTACTGCCGCCAACAGAGACGCAGGAGAAGATCGCTCCTCCTGCGTCTCTCTTAATTATTGCGACCCCCCCCGGAGCGATATCGGGTCGGGGCCGACGCTGCGGGATGTCAGCTGTAATATACAAATGACATACCGCGCAGAGTTCGCGCGATCCTCAGGTGCATTAACCCCCAAACGACCTGGACGTTAAAACCAACTATCAACCATCCACATAGACTGTGATAGAAAATCTGCTCGGTAGTCTACACTGAACGGATTTTCAGCCGGAAGGATTTTTACACCGCCGGTGTTCCAAAAAACTCGGAACATGCACAAACTTTCACCCAGATTTTGGGCAGAAGGTGTGCTAGTCGTTGGTTATGGGAGAATCCGCAAACTGTGGATGGAACTGTCCCCCAAAATCATGCAAAGATGATAAAATAGAGGCTGGATTCTTAAGACGGAATCCGACCAGTATCTTGTCTGTGCCGTGTGGACCTACACTTTAATGCAGTCTGGGCAGGTCTACAGCAGTGACTGATGTTTCAGCTCTGCTAGCTCCTGTTTCTAGCTGAACTTGTTACAGGGACATTGGTTATGGAGAGGTTGTAAAAAAAACCAATGACAATATCAAAACAGGATGCCTGACTAGAAGGGCTTGTCCCCACGGCACGGGTTTGCGGCCGTTTTTTCAGACTGTTTTCGGTTTTGAAAACAGTCTGAAAAAACCGCCGCAAACTTTTCAATTGGCCGCTATAGAAAACCCGTGTAGCAGTCCCTACTGTGTGGATTTTCCCCCCAGCGGTTTTTCAGACCACCGGCGGCCCAAAAAACATAGAACATGTTCATTCTTCAGTCCAATTTTCGGATGGAATATGAACATATCTATGGGAAGGGGAAGGACTCGTCTTTAACTGCGGAGAAAAGCCGTGCCCCCTGTGGCCGTGTGCACGGCACGAAAACAGGGCAAATACCAACAATAAACTGACCGGTATTTGTCCTGTGCCGTGTAAACGGCCCCTAAATGTGAGCAGGCAGAGATGTATTTGTCATGAAAGAAAGATTCTCGTGAGAAAGAAAAATATACATGCTGCCAAGACACACTGTAAGATGCTGAATGACTGTTATCTTTGATGTAATTACACATAACTGTGCTCTGCAGATCTGACAGGATGGCACAGAGCTTCTATCTGGTCTAGACCAGGGGTCCCCAACCGCCAGTCCGCAGACCGGCACCGGGCCGTAGCGCATCACCGGGCGGCCGGCATCTGCTCTGCGCGGCCGTTGTAATCCGGCCGCGCAGACCTAGCAGCTGCACACAGCGTGCGGTTGCTTCACTATAGAGAGAGCAGGGGCGGTGCATTACCGTCCCTGCTTTCCCTATCGCTGTAGATGCGGCGCTCACTGAGCACCGCATCAACAGATCAGCGGTGCAGGGGGGATGATGCAGAGCTGTCGTCAAACCCCCTGCGCCGCTCTGTCTCGCTGGACGCTGGGAGGAGGAGCTCTGCAGGGATCCGGGTATTGGGGAGTAACTTTTTTCTTGTTTTCTTTCTTTCTTTTTTTTTTTTTAATTTCACTAGCTTGGCCACTACAGAGGATATATGTGAATTTATTATAGCTATGGGGGTAGTATATGAATTGATTAAAGCTATGGGGGCAGTATATTAATTTATTAAAGCTATGGGGGCAGTATATGAATTTATTATAGCTTTGGAGCAGTATATTAATTTATTATAGCTATGGGGGCAGTATATGAATTTCTTATAGCTACAGGGGGCAACATATTAATTTATTATAGCTATGGGGGCAGTATATGAATTTATTATAGCTTTGGGAGCAGTATATGAATTTATTATAGCTATGGGGGCAATATATGAATTTATTATAGCTATGGGGGCAATATATGAATTTATTAAATCTATGGGGGCCATATATGAATTTATTATAGCTATGGGGCAATATATGAATTTATTAAAACTACGGGGGCCATATATGAATTTATTAAAACTACGGGGGCCATATATGAATTTAGTATAGCTATGGGGTCCATATATTAATTTATTAAAGCTATGGGGGCCATATATGAATTTATTATAGCTATGGGGGCAATATATGAATTTATTAAAGCTATGGGGGCCATATATGAATTTATTAGAACTATGGGGGCCATATATGAATTTAGTATAACTATGGGGGCAATATATGAATTTATTATAGCTATGGGGGCAGTATATGAATTTATTACAACTACAGGGGCCATATATGAATTTATTATTACCACAGGGGGCCTATATTTGTTACTACTACAGGGGGCCATATATGTAATTATATAGCATGGGGCCATAATATTTATTATTACTACAGGGGCCTAATATTTTGTTACAACTACTGGGCGCCATATATTTATTATTACTACAGGGGGCCTATATTTATGTTACTACTACAGGGGGCCATATATTTATTATTACTACAGGGGGCCTATATTCGTTTACTTCTACTACAGAGGGCCTATATGTATTTATCTTTACTACAGAGCTGATTGCATATGTATATTATATACATGTATAATGCTGATCAATACTACTGCAGATTGATTGTCAGCTCTGAGGGTCAGCATTATAGTATAATACTGACCCACAGAGCTGACAATCAGTCTGCAGTTATAAAATACTGGTTACCCCATACTATACCCCTAAATGACACAGTATACAGTTTATTCTGTTTTTTTGTGTGATTCTAAACATCCAACCCCCTCCATATCCCCGCCCCCACTGGGCGTGGAAAAATTGTCTTGCATAAAACCAGTCCCGGGTGGAAAAAAGGTTGGGGACCGCTGGTCTAGACGATTAAAGTTTTTTCTAAATAGTAGGAAGATCCGATCAGAGATTGAGAAAAGGGCTCTTAAGATGCTGATAAGCATAGCAGGGGGTGATGTCACTACCCTGCTCACTAATAGAGTTGTAAAACATGTTCGGGAACTAGAAGATTTAATGTAAACAAGCAGAAGATAAGAACTGCTCTAACTCTGAAATGAAGCAAAATTGGAACAGAATTGTATTCATTAATATTCTTTATTTACCTTTGTTTAAATGTTTAAAGTTTATAAATGAGATGTAAATACCACTTTAAAGGGGTTTTTAACTTCATTTTTTTTTTAAACAATCTGATGGCCCGATAAAATAAGTAATAATAATAATCTTTATTTATATAGCGGCAACAAATTCCGCAGCACTTTACAATGTAGAGGGGATAATTACAGACAAAATACATACATTACACAATGAAAAGCTACTTACAGATGAGACGCAAGGTGTGAGGGCCCTGCTCGCTAGAGCTTACAATCTATGAGGGTGTCTGGGGGAGACAACGGGGGAGAAGTGCTGAATTTACAATGGTCCAGCCATGCTTTATAAATATGGGGTGGTTTACATAAAAATTGGGTGACCCTGCCACCCTGACAGTACATCTATATACAGATAAGTGCCTGTGAGTGCCCCAGTGTAGGGAGTGACAGAAATATGTGCGATAGAAGGTGGGGGTTAGCAATTAGGGATCATGGTAGGCTTAGACTCGTCTTTCTTTCCACCTGCTTTCCAGCACTGCTGTGGTCTTCTGTTTACCTTCTGTCCAGTTGAACAGGATGTCACCCTCTGCAGTTGCTGAATGGCCTCTGTCATATGCCATTGCCGAAAGCTGAAGAGGAGTTTTTATTGGTACCATTTTATATTACTTGCGACTTTTTGATCACTTTTCATTTTAACTTTATGGAGATGCGAACTAACCTAAAAAAAAAATAAAAAAATTTGCCATTGGGTATTTTTTCTCTGGTGTTCAGTATGCAGGATGAATAATGTTATATTTTAATAGATTGGACTTTTACAAGTGTGGCGATATCGGCTATATCCAACTTTTTTTTTTTTACTTGAAATTTTTACTCCTTCTAGGCAAGTTGGCCACTGGTTAACTAGGAGTATAGTCACACCAACATAGTGGCGTACTGTGCATGCTGCTATACGCCCGCAGCTTTAGAAGAATGTGCTGGTCAGTGCGTCCCTCTGAAGCTCTCACGGACATTCATTCTCCCCAGCGTGCAAGCGGCGGGGAAATTGACATGTCAGTTCTTTCCCTGGGCACGTAATCATAGCTCTGAAATTGCTGCAAGTTACACTGCTCAAAAAATAAAGGGAACACAACGGGTGCTTTAACACAGTGTGTTTTTGGTGCTTTTTTCTTTTTGCAGAAATGCACAGCAATAAAGACCAATTTAATGGCGGGCATTTCTGCAAAAATAAAAAACGCACCAGAAAAACACACCAAAAATGCACTGTGTGAAAGCACCCTAAGACAACACCGTGTAACACCATGTAGTCACTCACACTTTTGTGAAATCAACCTGTCCAGTTCTGAATTAACACTGATTGTGAATCAATTTCTTTTGCTGTTGTGCAAATGGAACAGACAACCCGTATAAAGCAGTGGTTCTACAGGTGGTGACCACAGACCATTTCTCTGTTCTCATCCTTTTTGACTGTTTTGGTCACTTTTGCACTTTGTTATTGCTCTCACCCCTAGAGGTAGCATGAGGCGGTGTCTACAACCCACAGTAGTTGCTCAGCTACTGCAGTTTATCCAGGATGGCACATCAATGTGAGCGGTGTCTGTCAGCACAGTGTCCAGAGCATGGAGTGGATACTAGAAGATAGGCCAGTACATTAGAAGACGTGCAGGGGGCCGTAGGTGGGCAACAACCCAGCAGCAGGACCGCTACCTCCTCCTTTGTGCAAGCAGAAACAGGAGGAGCAGTGCCAAAATGACCTCCAGCAGGACTCTAATATCCTTGTGTCTGCTCAAACTGTCAGAAATCCACTCTGAGGGAGGTATGAGAGCCTGACGTCCACAAGCAGGGCGATTGGCATTTACCAGAGAACACCAAGATTGGCAGATTCGACAGTTGCCCTGTGCTCTTCACGGATGAGAGCAGGTTTTTACTGAGCATATGACAGAGTCTGGAGACGCTATGAAGACAGTTCTTCTGCCTGCAACATCCTTCAGCATGACTGGTTTGGCAGTGGGTCAGTAATGGTGCGGGGAGGCGTTTGTTTGGAGGGACGCACAACCCCCCATGTGCTGCCAGAGGTGCCCTGACTGCCATTAGGTACCGGGATGAGATCCTCAGACCCATTGGGAGACCATATGCTGGTGCAGTGGGTCCTGAGTTCCTTCTGATACATGGCAATGCTGGGCCTCATGTTGCTGAAGTGTCAGCAGTTCCTGCATGATGAAGGCATTGATGCTATGGACTGGCCTGCCAGCTCCCCAGACTTGAACCCATCCGGGACATCATGTTTTGTTCTGTCCACCAACGCCTCGTTTCTCCACAGACTGTCCAGGAGTTGACTGATGCTGTAATCCAGGTTTGGGAAGAGATCCCTCAGAAGAACATCCGTCGCCTCATCAACAGCATGCACAGGTGTTGCAGAGCGGTCATACAGGCATGTGGAGGTTATACACTACTGAGCCTCATTTCCTTGTCTTGAGGCATTTCCACTGAAGTTGGATCAGCCTGAAATTTGATTTTCCGCTTTGAATTTTGAGTATCATTCCAAATCCAGACCTGCATGGGATATTAATTTTGAATTTCATTGATCATTTTTCTGTTTTATTATTCTCAAAGCATTCACCTATAATGAATAATGAATTTCAACTGGAATATTTCATTCATTGAGATCTACTGTGTTTCCCCGAAAGTAAGACAGCGTCTTACATTCTTTTTACCCCCAAAAGTCCCACTATGTCTTACTTTCGGGGTATGTCTTATATTGGCAGGTATATGGCCCCATACGCAGATAATAGACAGGTATATGTCCCCCATAAGCAGATTATAGGCAGGTATCGGCCCCATAGGCAGGTATAGGCCCCATAGGCAGGTATAGGCCCCATAGGCAGGTATGTCCCCCATAGGCAGGTATAGGCCGCTGTAGGCAGTATAGGGCCGGCTGTAGCAGGTATAGGGCCGCTGTAGGCAGGAAATAGGCAGGTATAGCAGCTGTAGGCGTATAGGCGGCTGTGGCAGGTATAGGGCCGGCTGTAGGCAGGTATAGGGCCGGCTGTAGGCAGGTATAGGCCGGCTGTAGGCAGGAAAGGTAGGTATAGGGCCGCGTAGAGTATAGGCAGCTGTAGGCAGGTATAGGCAGGCTGTAGGCAGGTATAGGGCCGGCTGTAGGCAGGTATAGGCAGGCTGTAGGCAATAATATCAAAATAAAAAAACAAACAATCACTTACCTGGATCTCCGCTGCTCCGTCTCCCGCGCTCTCCGCTCTGCTCTCTCTTCTTGCCGGCACAGGCGGGTGACATCATCAGGCCGCGCTCGCAGCGTGATGACACACGCTGCCTGTGCCGGGAGCTCTGGACAGCCGCCAGTCTGCGGCTGCCCGGAGGCCACTGCGGAGCACGGAGCGCTCACTCTTGCCCCGCAGTGGTAATCCCAATCACCTATATAAATGCGGCATCCGGAAACCCCCCGTTGCGCTGTACTCGGCATTCAGCTCGAGTATATACTACGTCTTACTTTCGGGGTACGCCTTACATTAGTCGACCTCCCTAAACTCCCCGCTACGTCTTACTATCGGGGGTGTCTTACTATCGGGGAAACACGGTAGGATGTGATATTTTATTGTTCCTTGTATTTTTTTTGAGCAGTGTGTTTTGTTGCCATGTAAGCAACTGGAAATAAAGGAAATAGGTGAGTAACCTTCACACTGCTGCTTTTGTAGGGAGTCGTGATACAGATTGTACAGCTTGAATTTTGCTTTGGTCTGGATTTGCTTTAGGAAAAAGCATTCTGGCAAAAAAAAGTTTTTCGTGTAGAATTCTGTCTCGCATGAAGTGTCATTTGTTTCACTCCAGTTTGGAGCCACATATTTTAAACCCTTTATTCTGAGCAGCTATGTCATGATCCCCAGGATGTTCGTCTCTCTTGTGTAGCTGACTTCTTATGAACAACAGGTTAGGTTGGGTTCACGCTATGTTAATGGTGAAGTTCAAGGTATCTGTCTGGGTACCGTGAAAAAAGGTACCCCGGCAGATACCCCAATGCAGCTGCTGCTGCCCCATAGAGAATGATAGAGCAGATCTAGCCCTGCGTGGGATATGTTTGCTCTGTTTCCCAGCATCATATACTTTTCTAGTGGGACTCAATAGTGTGGTAGAGTATGCTATTGAGTCCCGCAGGAAAAGCGAATGATGCTGGGGAAAAAGGGCAAAGGGCTAGGTGTGCTCTATTATTCTATATGGGGCCATTGCGGTATCCACCGGGAACGTAACCAATAACGTAGTGTGAACCCCCACTTATAGCATCGCCTATCAGATCCCTGCTGGAAATTTCCTAGATACCTCTCATCCCCAATCGGCTCCACGCTCTTTGTTCCTCTGTAAGTCCCTCCATGGATAAAGTGCTGCTGAAGCTGTAATTTCTATTTATCTGAAAGGCCCATAGAGCAGCAACATAGTAGCCGAGTCCATTGAATGATAGCGATAGTTATACAACTACCCTGACTCACAATGCCGGTCTCTGCTATCTGCTGTGTGCAGAATCTCTAGTGGGGCCTATGGTATGTGGCTTCACACTGCCCTCCCTGCTCCTCCGGGCTGAACGGAAACAGGCTGAAACTGTGCCACATACCATTTTTGCCAACTTTTGAAAATTGTTGCCAGAGAGATTCACACATACAGTGAAGGAAATAATTATTTGATCCCTTGTTGATTGTGTAAGTTTGTCCACTGACAAAGACATGAACAGTCTGTAATTTTAAGGGCAGGTTAATTTTAACATTGAGAGATAGAATATCCAAAATAAAATACAGAAAATCACATTGTATAAATTATATAACTGTATTTGCATTTTGCTGAGAGAAACAAGACTTAGTACTTGGTGGCAAAACCCTTGTTGGCAAGCACAGCAGTCAGACGTTTTTTGTAGTTGATGATGATATTTTCACACATGTCAGGAGGAATTTTGGTCCACTCCTCTTTGCAGATCATCTCTATATCATTAAGATTTTGAGGTTGTCGCTTGGCTACTAGAAGCCTCAACTCCCTCCATAAGTTTTCTAAGGGATTAAGGTCCGGAGACTGGCTATGACACTCCATGACCTTTATGTGCCTCCTTTTGAGCCACTCCTTTGTTGCTTTGGCTGTATGTATTGGGTCATTGTCTTGTTGGAAGACCCAGTCATGATGCATTTTTAATGTCCTGGCGGAGGGAAGGAAGTTGTCACTCAGGATTTTATGGTACATGGCTCCATCCATTCTCCCATTGATGCGGTGAAGTAGTCCTGTGCCCTTAGCAGAGAAACACTCCCAAAACATAATCCACCATTCTGTTGATGGAGGTATATTAGGATGTTTTATTTGTGGGATAAGTTAACATTTTCATTTGTACCATTTTGGGGTACTTGATCACTTTTTATTCTGGGTTCTTTTTTTGTGGGGCTGGATGAACAAAAAAATTCTGTTCCGGAATTTTCTTTTTCTACCACTACCATCCAGATTAAATCATGCAATAATTTAATGAAATGGATCGTTAAGGACATGGTGATGCCTATCATCTTATTATATTTTTATTTTTAATATTTATGTGCAAAATTAGTGTTTTACTTTGGAGAATTTTTTTTATATATATATATATATATATATGTTCAGAATTTTTTCTTTTTCCGTTCCATGGAATTAAACGGATTGCTGTGTATTATGTTTGTAACAGGCAGCCTTAGACTTTGTCTCCAGACAATGCATGCTAGGTGACTTTACACCGGGAGGCCATTACTTTGCCTTTGACTGCCATGGCAAACATCGGCACCCCACAAGCCCCATCTCTCTGTCAACCACCAAGATGCTGTGACCACTATTGATCTCAGTATCTAAGTGATTAGATGGGAGAGATGGCGCTAATGCTGATCCCAGACATTGCGTCAAGAATCCAACTGTACGTTACTGCCAGCTCCGGCTGGGTGTGGTGCAGGCGCAGTCTCTGGGCCTGCACCATGCTTGGGAAATTTGCCAACTCTTCTGTGAATCTAGGAGGATTCCCATTTTTCCATGAGTCTCCTGGACATTTGGGAAGACATACAAGACCACTGATAATCTCACTCGATCTGGGGCTCCATGCAAGATCTCAGGGGTCAAAATGATCACAAGAACGGTGAGCAAAAATCCCAGAACCACACGGTTGGACCTTGTGAATGACCTGCAGAGAGCTGGAACCAACGTAACAAAGGCTGCCATCGGTAACACACTACGCCGCCAGGGACTCAGATCCTGCAGTGCCAGACGTGTCCCCTGCTTAAGCCAGTACATGTCCGGGCCTGTCTGAAGTTTGCTAGAGAGCATTTGGATGATTAAGAAGAGTATTGGGAGAATGTCATATGGTCAGATGAAACCAAAGTAGAACTGTTTGGTAGAAACACAACTCGTCGTTTTTGGAGGAGAGAGAAGGCTGAGTTGCATCCAAAGAACACCATACCTACTGTGAAGCAACATCATGCTTTGGGGCTGTTGCTCTGTAAAGGGACCAGGACGACTGATCCGTGTACATGAAATAATGAATGGGGCCATGTATTGTAAGATTTTGAATGCAAACCTCCTTCCATCAGTACGGGCATTGAAGATGAAACGTGGCTGAGTCTTTCAGCATGACAATGATCCCAAGTACACTGCCAGGGTAATGGAGTGGCTTCGTAAGAAGCATTTCAAGTTCCTGGAGTGGCCTAGCCAGTCTCCAGATCTCAACCCCATAGAAAACCTTTAGAGGGAGTTGAAAGTCCGTGTTGCCCAGCGACAGCCCCAAAACATCACTGCTCTAGAGGAGATCAGCATGGAGGAATGGGCCAACATACCAGCAGCAGTATGTGCCAACCTTGTGAATACTCACAGAAAACAATTGACCTCTGTCATTGCCAACAAAGGATATATAACAAAGTATTGAGATGAACTTTTGTTATTGACCAAATACTTATTTTCCACCATAACTTGCAAATTTCCAAATCAGACAATGTGATTTTCTGGATTTGTTTTCTCATTTTGTCTCTCATAGTTGAGGTCGACCTATGATGTCAATTACAGGCCTCTCTCAACTTTTTAAATGGGAGAACTTGCACAATTGGTTGCCTCCCCATTATTCCCTAGAAATAGCCTATGCGGCACTATGTAAGCAAAAGAGAATTGCCAGAGTTGTTGTTTAAGTTTCCATGTAGAACATTATTGTAAATGAGATAAAAGCAATTGGCATTGCATAGAACTCCACAACTTTGAGCACGAGGTCTTCAGGCTTTTGGCCAGCTGTAACATTGCTCCCAGACAGGGTTAATGGCGCGTACATAGATTACAGTGTGCACAGGGCGGCTCATTCACAATATACAGGTGTTAGTTGGGCTGAACAGATGAAGGTCAACAAATGAAGCTAGCGCTGAGCTGGTTTATTGCATCGCCACTAAATCGCTTTTGTTTTTGCTGGCTGTTACTTTGTACATTAATAACGTGTTTAAGGGATGGAGCCAATTCTGTTGCTGGCACGCTTTAAGTGCATACTATGCATTCATTATGCTGCAAGAAGTAATGTAGCCACAAGTATTCTGCAGATCCCAGAGAAAGTCATTTGTAACTATAGAACTTTCAGTTTTCTTGTGCAGATTGTCCCCTAGAGGCCTCAGCACTTAAAGAGTTTTGGCTTTTCTGCAGTTTATCATTTTATCTTTTTCAATTAACTTGCATTTCACCTGGGTAGTTCACAATAGTGGATTAAAATTCTTCACAATTTCGCTTATTTCTCCCTTGTCACTATGTTCCCAGACTCGCTCAGTGACCCTCTCTTTTTTTATCTGAATTTTTATTAGCGTTTTTACATTTTCGGGTACGTTCACACATAATTTTTCGGCAAGTAATTGCAGCAAAATACGCCCCCCAAATATGGCAAAAAAGAATATTACCAGTAAAATCACCGTCGTCGTTCAGATGGTGATTTCACAATCGTATTTCTTGGTGCGTAATGTACGTCTGTAAAAAGAAGTGAACCGTCACTTCTTTGGGGGCTCATGTGCCGAGAAATAAAAAGTTGGATGAGGCAGAGAGCTGCCTGGTTTAAGTTTTGTTTTCTGGGCCCAAAGTTAAATTTCACAGCCTAAAAAGGGCGTACATTTCTTGGGGAAGCACAAATTTTAAACGCCAAGTGTTTGCAAATCTAATACGGGCAGATTTCGTGACGAAATTAAAGGGTTTAAACCCCTGTTCTCCTAGAGAAGTTGGAAATTTCAACCCCCCTCTCCCGCTCGTACAAAAAGATCTTTTTGTACCCCGGGGGAAAATTTTGTGGGAAAGTCAATTTCTTGCAGCCCAATACTTTCCCCATAATGAATGTTAATGGGGGCTGGTGGACTTTCCACCAAAACCCCCCCCCCCCCCCCGCGCCGCTGGAGTACCCGCATAGCAGCGCGAGCTCCCAAAAGACACGATGGACTGAAACCCTTTTTGTAAACCCGCAGTACAATGGGAACTTAAAACCCTTTTTAGGGCCATCCACTCGACAAGCATCTCCAGTCAGAAATCTGCACGGATTTGGATTTTAAAAAACATCAAAAACAGGCTGGTAAAACCACCCCCTAAAATTCAGTTGAAAAAAACCGGGATGTAGGGCCACACACCCCAGAAATTTTAAATTGTTGTTTCTTTTTTCGGAAAGCTTAGAACGTACTAAATTTTCCACTGTATTTTGTAAAAAATTTTCTTTTTGAAGTCAATTGGGGTTTGGGAGAAAATCGACCAGAAAGCTGATCCCTCCAAAAATCTAAGTGCTCTTTGACGCAAAAACGATTGAAAAACCGAATAAAAAGAAATACGAGAAATGCACGCCGAAAACAGAGTTCAAAATCCTCAGGTTCTTGTGTAAGATACTCGTCGGATGATGTGGTTTTAGGATCCAGAATCCGACGCGTATTTTATCCTTTGTCGTGTGAACTTACCCCTACAAAAATAGACAATAAACAAAAGGTTATCAACCTTTTTTTTCTGCCACAGACCCCCAACTCCTGTCCTATATCAATGGGGACCCCAAAATCTTGGTAATCTAACAAATCAGTAGCGTTGTACCCAATGAAAAGTGTGGACTAGAATCGCATTAATAGTAAACTACAAACATTACAGATAAAATAGAATAACTGAAATGACTGCAGTTACTACAGACTACAGTTAACGTTGTTTCAGTGTGACTTCTTTGCCTGTTTATCACTGCACAATATGTTTCAATGTGGGCCAATGCTCGACAAACGTATCTCATCTTCAATGTACAAAAATCAATAATAGAGGCAATAATTATTAAAAGTAAAACTGCAAATAGTGACCATAAAATAAAAGATAAGACTATAATACCGGTTATTTATATTCACAATAATGTGAATAGAAAAATATTAAATTAAAGGGGTTGTCTCGCTACAATGATTGGGTTTTAATTAAAAGATCTTTAAAAAACAGCAGCTTTGAAAATATATGTTCATTTACAAAGGGTCCTACTGTTTTTGGGAGCTATCCTGTTATTTAGTAGTACATCAGCTTCTCAAATCTCTATAGCAGCTGACCTGTTGATCTTTATCTCTCTGGCTGTCAGGTCTGATGACTCATCACTTTCAGAATACAGGTCAGAGCAGAGAGCCCCTCCCACACAGAATTCTTCTGTAGTGGAGGGAGGGGGAGGGCTCTGGCTTCTGTGTCTGAGCTGCCTGGATTAACCCCGTGTGTGCCTGCTTCCCCCTGCTCTCTACACAGATTTTAGGAGAGCAGAGGTGAAGCTGATCAATAGATGTGACAGCATGACCCTGTGTGTTACTAAATCATGATGTGTCTGTGGAGCTGTGACATATAATAGAACAGATCAGGGGGCATGTGAACGCTTCATGCTCTGCTGTATTAGTGACACATCCTGAGTATAGTAACACTTCCCAGCTGCCCTGTGTCTGTTCTGATAGGGTTTGTTGTTGCTGGAGATATGGAGATTTGTATGCTACAGCAGGGGGTATAGGAACACATGCATTCCCTCTGCTCTGCTATTAGCAATCACAGCTTCACAGACCTCTCCACACTCCTAGATCAACCCTAATACAGCTGATTTAGCAGCCTGCAGCAGACCTAGGCAGGCACACAGAGGGTTAACTCTGGCAGCAAACCCCCTCGCCCCTCCCCCTGCTGTCTCGAAGTTATGGAGGAGAGCTGTCTGTGTGCTGAGGGGAGGGGGAAGAGGGAGGAGAAGAGGCAGACAAGAAGCACGCCCCTGAATTCAACTGCCAGGCACACTGCGGTAGGCTGAAAGCTTGTAATGAGACAACTCCTTTAAGATGAATTTATTTACACATAATGATTTGTCCATTATATTGCACTCTATAAATAATAATCCCAATAAAAGTTTAAACCCACAATAGACGAGACCGATAATATATACTGAGACATTACCCCCCATAGACGAGACCGCATAATATATACTGAGACATAACCCCCCCATAGACGAGACCGCACAGTATATACTGAGACATAACCCCCCCATAGACGAGAGCGCATGGTATGTACCGAGACATCACCCCCCCATAGACGAGAGCACACGGTATATACCGAGACATCACCCTCACCCCACACGATATCCGCACAGTATATATTGAGAGATAACCCCCCCATAGACGAGACCGCAGTATATACTGAGACATAACCCCCCCCCATAGACGAGAGCGCATGGTATGTACCGAGACATCACCCCCCCCCCCATAGACGAGAGCACACGGTATATACCGAGACATCACCCTCACTCCACACGAGAGTGCACAGTATATACCGAGACATCACCCCCATATAGCTGAGAGTGCTGTATATACCGAGACATCACCCTCACCCCTCCCATAAATGAGTGTATAATATACAATGAGACATCACCCCCCCCATAGACGAGAGCGCATAGTATATACCGAGACATCACCCCCCCCATAGAAGAGAGCGCACAGTATATACCGAGACATCACCCTCACCCTCATAGATGAGAGTGCTGTATATACCGAGACATCACCCTCACCCCTCACGAGAGTGCACAGTATATACCGAGACATCGCCCCCCCCCCATAGACAACTCGCATAGTATATACCGAGACATCGTTCCGAACATCATCTCTTACTACTGCAGACACTATAGCAGAGCCTTCCTCCTGATTAGAGGTAATATAGAGAGTACCCAAATTTAACTGGTTGGCTAATTCAACAAAATCAAGTCGTTCACTAAAAAAAGGGAATTGCAATTTTTTTTCCCAAGCCAAACTAATAGAAGAATTTCCTAGCCAGGATAAAACATAACTTCTAATGCTGCTGCAACTCTCAATTCTAGCCTAGCTAGTAGTTCTGGGGACTAGCGCACATGCATACTAATAAGACGGCTGGTGCTGCTATAGTGTAGCCGCCAACAGCCCACCCCCAAAAAAACTCAAACTACTCTGAATAGGTGATGTTGCATTTGGGAGGCTGCGGGCGGCTGCAGTATGACAGTGCCGGTCGGCTTGCAGACTAGCACACATCACCACATTATAAAGGTGCTGTGCGGAGTATCACTCAGTGGAGTGAATAGTCTAACATGATGTAATGCCAGTCTTACCGCATCAGGAACCTCCCTGCACAACACAATGTCCTCCTTGTTGGCTTGTTCAGTCTGTAGTTATACCGTACCATGGCTGTCCTCGCTGTGCCACTAGCCACTATGTGAGACTAGACCTACTGACACTGAAGTTAGTCCTATTTGGCCATACACCTGTTCTAAGTGGTTGCATGTATGCTGATAATAATGTCAAGATTTATTTTGGTTATTGTAATATAATTAAGAATGGGTCTTTGGTAATCCCTACACACTAAGGGCTTCATGAATGAAAACTGTCTAGGTCGAAGACTTTCTTTTTTTGCACTATATGAAATAAAAGGGATGCTCTGATTAGTTACTATGGGCAACAAAAAAAGTCTTACACCTAGACAGTTTTCATACATGTCCCCCTTAGCTTCTATACTAACTAGTGATTTAACCCTTTGTTATAATCTTACCCCTAACAAAATCCCTTGATAAGATCCATCTATTGTTAAACCTACAGAGGGCGGAATCAAAACCTATTGGAACATCTGTAACAATAAAACTGTAGGGTTAACTAGGGTATTCAAAAGAGAGTGAGGTTCCTGACAGGACGCCCTTATCGGGGCAGCCACTCTGTATTTAGTTTAGGGTGTACCTATATCCTCAGGAATTTCTAGAGCTAGTCTAGGTTTGCCCTCCTTTTCTTTCTTCTGGTGCTGGACACGTGCTTTGAATGTACTAGTCACATGTTCTTATTACTACTTTGTAGGGAGTGTGGTTTTAACATATATCATTAAAAGTTATATTTAATGACATTCCTTATTTGCCATTGAACTATATTTATTGCCAAGGAGCTTTCGTGATTTTTATCTGACATGGTTACATCTAGTATATTGTATATCTCTCTCTCTATCTCTCTCTCTATCTCTCTCTCTATCTCTCTCTCTATCTCTCTCTCGATCTCTCTCTCGATCTCTCTCTCTCGATCTCTCTCTCGATCTCTCTCTCGATCTCTCTCTCGATCTCTCTCTCGATCTCTCTCTCGATCTCTCTCTCTATATCTCTCTCGATCTCTCTCTCGATCTCTCTCTCGATCTCTCTCTCTATATCTCTCCATCTCTCTCTCTCTCTGTAAAACCTCGTCGTAGTTCACACACCACGAGGTTTTTAAACGCTTCTTTGGAAGCGATGAAAAAGAAGTGTCATGTCAATTCTTAAAGCGTGTTTTAGGTGCGGTTTTGGTGCGTTTTCGCCGCGGTTTTTGTCCTGACTATTAATATGTATAGTTGAAAACCTCGTCCAAAACCTCATCCATATAAGCCGTGTGAATATGCCCTTAGTATATTTATCTTACTTTTTGAATTTATGTCTTACTTTTCTTATGTATGTCTATAGAGTTTAAGTAGTTTTCTAAGGTCCTACAAGTGCTACATGCAATATCACGTGGTGGTGGGGATAGTACCGGCTTTGTGTCAGGGCTTAGGATACACTTGTAGATTCTTATTACTGTAGTCATTAGCTGAGTTTTCTGTAGATGGGGCTGAAACATAAATTTACTAAAATTTTGAAGTTTTTCATTCTTGCACTACCATGAAAAATGAGGCAGCTCAGAGATGGTCCTCCTGTACATTGCATGTTGTGCCTCCATCTTTGGTATCGCCATTGGGATACTGTGAAAAAAAAAATTTGAATGTATGCCGTGGCAGAGCCATAGGTAACAGTAGAACAAGTTTGGGCACGTTTTGACTGCTCTATTTCTTAATTGTATATCTGTTATGTGTTGGACACAGAGTCGTTGTCTACCACACTTTCCTGTCTGGCACATAAAATGGGTATGAATTTGAAACCGAGCAAATGTAGTCCAAAATAAACTACTCTTTACCTGGTGTTTTCTTTGGCTCTGCCATGGTTTTTGTTGGAATACCTTTTTTCTGGTATTCCAGTGGATACTGGTGATGTACAACCCCAATTTCAAAAGTCAAGAAATGCAGTTTAAAGCTCTAGCTTTGTCATGCAAAAACCCTATATCAACCAAACCAAAAAGGCCGTTTTTGGC